>JAOXJP010072536.1:0-15250 GCA_025762735.1 Platanus orientalis
GGCCTATGTAATCAAGCACAAATCATTGAAACTCTGAATGAGTTCATTACTAATCCTCCCATTCTGGATACAAAAGCTTAGGAAAACTCAAATGAAATGATTACATTACATGTGCCTGCCAACCCCAGCCTAAATAATTTGCTATGAAGCTCTAACATTTATTTAATTACTTCATTTTTTCGCTTGCAGCAACCCTAAACCGTCTACTTAACCACTCCGTCCACTTCTATTAAACCTTAACTTTCATACATTTTTTCCCAAATACCTTCATTAATTGCTCATATATGTAAGAGTTTCAACAACATTAGTTGAGAAAGATGATCCTAATGAAAGATATGAAATTAACCTTAGTCATTGGATGGATTATGACGTTTAATGTGAGATATAAAAAGAAAAGATACCTACGGTAGAAATTAGATGAGAGTCGATTCTCCTCTGTCACTCGCTTCTCTTCAACGATAGTTCTTCAACGCATACAAAAAAAATTTAGAATAAACAAAAACTAAAGCATGTTCGAAGGAGATGAAAACCTTAACTTTTATATATTTTTTTCCCAACTACCTTCATTAACAGCTCATATATGTAAGAGTTTCAACAACATTACATGAGAATGATGATCCTACCAAATGATATACGATTACCCTTAGTCATTGGATGGATTATAATGTTCTATATGAGATATAAAAAGAAAAGAGACTTGCGGTAGAATGAGATGAAAACCCTATCTTTTCCCAAATACTTTTCAAACTCTTCATTTTGTTCTTCAAAAAATATTTCAACTCAAAGGATGGAGAGACAGAGACAGAGACGTTAATCTCTGTCTGTGACTCCATCTCTGTTGGGAGACAGACCCGTTACAACTCGTTAAGAACCATTCACTCCATCTATGTCGGACCCACCTTTAAATAGGGTATGAGGCTAAACATTATTGGTGCTGTATGATGGGTGTAAATCAGAGCGGTGTAACAAATATGGCACCTTAACAGCCCAACAACCTAGGATTGTTAAGAAGACTTAAGAGAGTGATGTGACACATCATCTTCTCAGCTTCTCTTATCTCTATAAATAAAGAATTGATGTATGAAGAAAATTTTAGAGGACTTGAAGAGTTGCATGACCAAGTGAAGATTGAGAAGACCTTGAAGGTGGGTTGTTATTCAAACTTGTAGAAGTCATTAATGACCTCCACCTACCCCTTTCTTTCTTCATTTCTTACTAAAGATCTGTGACACTTCTACCATGTAAAATCCTAGTTAAACTCTCTTATGGAGTTCATCTAGACTATGGTGTGTTCCTCATTCTTTGACAAGACCAAATGTTGTCGTGTACAACACCATTGTTTATGGATCGAGCAATGAAATTTATAAAACAACATGGCCTTAGTGGGCAGCAATAGCGAAGATATATGTTCATCTTTCTAGGTTGTGAAAACTCATAAATAGACATAAATTGTCTCATAGCTGGATTGTATCTTGGACTATTTAGCTTGGCCATAGTTCCTTACACTTTAATAGGAGGTCTTAACTACATTTAAGAAATGTGTTAATGGTGCCTCCTAGCATCGAATCAATTGGTTTATCAAATAAACTCAGCACAAACACATTTAATAAGGTTGTATATATGAGAACTGTATGCATATGTATACATTTACTTATGTATTAGTATTGAAAACTGAATTAAATTTATGGGATTCCACTTTGCATGAGCAAGACTCTAACAGTCACAATTTTTTGCTCATGGAAACAAATCCATTCAAGTGGTGTTAAGTCTTGAGTGCTAAGAACAATTTTTTTTGCTCAGGTGAGCATATTTAATCAATGCTCAAGCAAGTAGATTCCACAAGTGCACATTTGAGCACATTTCTTATTAGCTCAGATGAAAATTAATGAAACTTGGTCCTAGTTCACCAAGATGATCGCCTGGTCATCTTCTTCCGGGGGCTCCTAAGCAAACTCCTTGCCTGCAATCAACATGTAAGGAATGCTAGTGCGGCGTTGGCCTATGCCACGCCTGATTAAGTCAGTTTTTTACTCAATCTCTTTTTTTTAATTTTTTTGCTAGACGTTTTTCCCTTATACTTGAGCTTTAGGCGGTTAGAGATAGCCAGTCTTACTTGTCAAGAATATTCTGAGTTTGTTAGGGCGTTGGCATAGGATACACGTGGCGGCTCGGCATTAACAAAACCTCTGTGTCGCCCCTTATCAATAACCACCTCTACTCGAGGGTTATCTCCCTCTAGATGGTTATTATGCCACTTGACTATTAGTCTATTCGGGTTTATACACTCGGTCGGTCATCCGATTCTCGGTCTATCACCTAACATTCCTTTGGTTGTCAGGCAATCGATTGGTTTGTCGTGCTTTTCCCTTGATGCTCGATCGGATTACATTCGGTTTGATGCTCACGTAGTCCTACTGGTGGCTTGATGCTTGGGTTGGATGATAGTTGGATTAATCGAGATGGCTCGCCCAATAGAGAGGTTAAACCAGGGCAGTTTGTTTGATCGGTCATCTTGAGCTAGATACATTGTCATCATCTGCCCTCCAATTCCTTAGCCCATCGGTCTCCTCAGGCATTGGAAATTTAGAGCATCGCCCAAGACAATAGACGTGTTGTCATTTTGATTCTAGCTTTATTGAGTCCTACGCCACTCATAAAGATACGACGTGCCATGTCCACTACTGGTTTTCTTAGAACTACATTCTCATCTAATGATGGGGGTTAGTTTGGACAATCCAACTATTGATAGTGTGATGGGAAAGCCTATAAAGGTTGCCCTTATGCCTTTAATCCCTCCATTTGCATTTGAAGCTTTTCTCCCTTTAAAGTTCTCATTTTTGCTCCCGTCTGACGCTGTCTCAAGTATTATCGGCCGTCTCTTCATTGTCTTGTCCATCCGGAGGTACACTTCTAACCTCTCCTTGTTAACTATCTTTGATTTTAGTCTTCTTTTATCTCCTCCTTTTTTATGTCTACTCGACTTTTCTTTCATTTTTCATCTCTACAATCATATTTTATTTTATTTGTATTTTCCTTTCTTTTTTTATTGTCTAACCTTGGATCCCACTGGAGCTCCTTTGGGTTTCCATTTGACTTATCTTTGCTTCTTCCTTAGAACTCGTCAGTGTCCACCTAACCTAAGTGTTCTTTCAGTTAAGTTTTCTTTCCTTAACCGAGTCTTTAACAAGTTCCTAGGAGTCATCGGTCCCTCGGTCGACGTCATTTACAACCTTGGTCAAATGAGTACCCATTTTGACTCCTCTGAGCCTGTTATGGCTTTAGACCATTATCTTGTTAGGGAAGACACCCTTGATTCAACTCAACCTTTAAAGCCCTCTCGGTTGTCCCATTTCGCCAACATCCCTTATGTTGCCAATGGTGTCTCGTCCACGGTGTCAGTCAATAAACTAAAGGATCTTCGTTAGTTTTTTCAAATTCCCTCCTCAGTCATCTTGAGAGTCCCCACCTCTAAGGAGTGGGCTTAGGCTTGTCTCGCCAACGAGGTCTCCGTTTATGAGTAGGCGTTGGAGGCGGGTCTTCATTTTCCTATCCCTTTATTCATCTATCAATTGCTTTCTCATCTCTGCCTTGCCCCAGGTCATATCATGCCCAATAGGTGAAGGATTCTACTTGTTTGCATGGTGTTATGACCTGCTTATAGTGGTGGTCAGGACCACCTGACCATTCCCGAGTTCCTTTACTACTACAAGGTAGCGGAACTTTTCTCTGGCTGGTGGTACTTCATTACTTAGATAGCCGATTGAGCCTTGGTCATTGGCCTTCCTACTTCAAACAGGGGTTAGAAGAAGATATTCTTCTTTATCTCTGTGGATGGATGGGAATCTTTCCCTTGGGAAGGGTTGTCTGACCAGGTCTTTAACATCCCCAAGATACGGGGAGAGCCCCATAGAACAGGTAAACTTTGTTGCTTCTTCCATTTTCCTTCAGTCTCGGTTGGTCTACTCATGATTTTTAATTTTTAATCACTGTTTCTTGTAGTTTTGGCCAAGCATTCGTTGGCCGAGGCCAAGTTCACTAGATTGGATCGTGCCTTCCCACACCCTGTTAGGGATTACTCCCTAATGGTGACTCTTGCGTCTCTGTCCCTCTACTTGTTTAGCCTCAAACCCCTTTCCTCGGGGCCCTCCTAGAGTCCTCTCTCAACCAGGTTGTAACTTCTTTCTCGCACTTATAATTTTTCTCATTTCTTTTTATGATCCTGACATGTTTTGTACTGTCTTTTTTAGACATGTCTACACGACCGTCCTAGGTGACTTTGGCGAGGGTCTTAGCGAAGAACCCTACCACCACTTCTCATAAATGCCTGAAGTTTAGCCATCATCGCTTGGTTGAAAAGGGGAAGCCGAGTGAGGCGCCTGCTATGGTCAGCACCCCGACTGCCTTGGCCATCCCATCCATCGTCAACTTGGAGGTGGCATTAGAGTCTGTGCCCAAGTTCAACTAGAGCATGTCTGACCTCCTACCGTACGCGTCAAGCAGGTCATCCATCAAGGGCAAGGAGAAGGCCCTTCCATCTCTTCTCCAAGATGAAGACTGAGTGGTGGCTCATTTACACTCAATACCCTTTGATGGTGACATAGAGAGCTTTAAGGGCACCTCTTCGGGTGCTTTAGTAAATATCACCTTCTACGATTTAGGGAAGGTAAGAGGGTATCCCTTTTATTTTCTCTTTCTTCTTTCATTTCTTTTTTTTAACACCTATCTTTCTTTTGACAGGTGTTGATGAAGGTTCTGGTTCTCTCTAGCTGCCAACTCAGTTCAAAGTCTTCCATCAGTGAGCTTTGAAGGAAACTTGTCGAGGCTGATGTTGATAGGTTGACACTACCAATGAAACTTGCTGAGATCAAGAATGTGCTAAAGGGGACCGAGGAGACTTTAGAGGAGGTCTAGGATCAACTTGAGGGGGAGAAGGCTGGGGCAGCCGTACTCCAAAGGTCCTTGGATAACCAGAAGGAGGCATGGGAGGCTGAAAAGGAGAAGGTCGCCAACGAAGCGGTTGTTGCATTTAGGGAGTCCCATGCCTTTAATGACACCACTTTGGAATACTTCATCAATGGCTTCAGGACCTATCGCTACCGGATCCTCTGAGTGCTCCTGATCTTGACCTCTCCATGTTCAAGGTTGATGCTGAATCCGACTTGATCGAGTCCGAGGCAAAGACAAAGGCAGTTGAAGGGGAGCCTGAGAAGGATGACACCACTTCTTGAGGAAGATGCCCTCTCTTCTTTTTATCTTTTATGTAGGCCAAGGGCCAGGTTTTCTGTTGTTTGTTTTTTGTTTTTTTGTATATGTAGGCCGAGGTCCATTTACTTCATTAATGGATGTTACTTTCTTCACCTAGTATCTTGCAAGACATCTCATCAACATACTTATTGCTCATTTGTTGGTAGTTAGTAGGCCGTTCATAGTGTTTATAGGCAATTTTTTGAGGGATAGTCATTTTCTAGACTTAGCAATACCTATAGCTAGTCCACTCCCATGACACTCGGGTTTCACCATAGGTGGTTTATAAATCGAGGGTCATTTTTTCATGGTAAGTCCATCCTTCCGACACTGCTTGGGACTCATTGTAGATTGTTAAAGGCCAAGGGTCATTTTTCTGGACTTTTCCATTCTCCCTCATGGTGTAGTCCACTTTGGATGATGACAAACACCTTAAGTATGACATGGTAAAACTCTGTTTATAGAGGGTGTCATTTATCAGGGTATATAGACTGGCTTTGAGTTTGATCATTCTGGCCTCTCTTCTGTCTGGTGGGAGTTCCCCTGTTCTGAGGAACTGTACGATTGGGATCTCCCACTCATCTTTTGTTTCACTCATCTAAACTTTCTCAAATGTCACACTCTCTGTGTTCGATTCGGTGAATCAGCCCACTAGCAGTCAATTTGTTGTAATGTACTTATCGTTGGATACCAGTCGGGTGAGTTGGTCGGCGTGTTCGTTCTGATTTCTAGGGATACACCAGATTTTGAACTTATCAAATTGGGGTATGAGACATGTTACCTTGGTTAGGTACCCTTGCATCCAATCTTCTTTGGCTTCATACTCACCTCTCACTTATCCTTCGACCAGCTTGGAATCAGTGTAGACAATGATCCAACTAGCTCTAACATCTTTAGCAACATCAAGCTAGCAATTAGTATTTCATACATTGTTTCATTGTTCATTTCCTTGAATCTAAGTTGAACTGCATACTCAATCTCGATCCCTTCTAGGGTAGTTAGGAGCATAGTTGTTAAGCTTGGACTGGACATTGACCTAGCCAAGAGGCTAGGTCACTGGGTCACTGGTGTGGGTCAATGGTCGAACCGTAGGGTCAATTAAAATATTAAAATATTTTATAAAAATTAAATAAATGATAAAAAATAAGTTGAATAAATTTCATTACAATTTTATATCACATATTCTTAAAAATAGAATGTAAATAGACAAAAAGACATGTATAAATATGTATGATAAAAATGAAAGTTTTTTTAAATTATTAGTTTTTGGTGATAGGATAAAAACAAAAGATGATTAGCAGTCTAGTGGTTAGGACAAAAAGCTTGACTTATAGTAACCAGAGTTCAAATCTTCATAAAACATGTTTTTCATCTTTTAATGAATTTAGAAAATTGGGTTTAAAAGATGGTCCAACTGACCGGGCTGGATGGTTCAACCAAAAACCTGCGGGGTTTATATGGGTTTCAGTGGGTTTATAACAAAAACAATCCAAATAAGAACCCGGATTAGTTGAGGTGCCGGGTCATTGGTTTATCGGTCCGACCAGCCAGTCTAGTCTGGGTTTAATACCAACATCACTGGCTAAGGCAATTGGGGATCCGTCCATGTATAGTGCTTAGCTCACCCTCGGTGGGGTTCCTTCGTTTGGTTCTAGTGAGGTTAGCTCAGCAAGGAAATCCACGAGTACTTGCCCCTTTACTACGGTCCTCCTGTGATAATGAATGTCGAATTCTCCAAGCTTTATAGCCCACTTGACCATTCACCCCAAAAAATTTGGCCTCTGCAATATTGCTCTTGCGATTAATCGGTCAACACTACTATTGGATGAGCCTAGAAGTAAGGTCTGAGCTTTCTTACCATGGTCACCAGTGCGTAGGCCAACTTCTTCAATGGTGGATATCATAGCTCAGTGCCATGGAGGGCTAACATAGTACACTGGCATCTGGGTACACCCCTCATCTCAAACTAAGACACAATTCACGGCTACCTCAAACACAACCAAGTATAGGTAAAGGTTTTCCCCCGGGATAGTCTAAATAAGGTGTGGTAGGCTCGCCAAATGTTCTTTTAAGTCTTAAAAAGCTGGATCGGACTCCTCGGTCCACTCGAATGCTCTCTTTAAGAGGAGAAAGAAAGAAAAGCACTTGTCTTTGAATCTGGAAATGAATAAACTTAGAGCTGCTACCCGTTCAACTAACCGTTGCACTTCTTTGGTGGTACGTGGGGGCCTCATGTCCAATATGGCTTTTATCTTCTCGGGGTTGGCTTCAATTCCTCTATGAGAGACCATAAAGCTCGGGAACTTCCTTGCCAACACCCCAAATGCACATTTAGCTGGATTGAGTTTCATTTAGTACCTTTTAGAGTGTTGCGAGTTTCTTCTAAGTCATCTAAATACTCTTCAGCTCTTTACCAACATGTCATCCATGTAAACTTCCATGTTCCTCCTGATCTGTGCTTAGAACACCCAGTTAACCAATCTCTAATAGGTGGCCCCTACATTCTTTAATCTGAACGGTATGACCCTATAGCAATATATCTTTCTGTCTATCACAAATGACATCTTTTCTTGGTCTCCTTTCTCCATACGGATTTGGTTGTACCATGAGAAAGCATCCATGAAATTGAGTACTGCGTGCCCTAAGATAGAGTCAACTAGTGAATCTATCATCAGGAGTGGGAAGTTGTCCTTGGGATAAGCCTTATTGAGGTTGGTGAAGTCTACACACATCCTCCACTTCTTGTTGCTCGTCTTAACTAGGACTACATTGGCTATCCAGTTGAGGTAGGTAACCTCCCTTATGAATCCGAACTTTAATAATTTGTCAACTTCTTCCATGATGGCTTAGTTTCTGTCAGCTATGAAAGTCCTCTTCTTTTGCTTGACCGACTTTGTTGAGGGTCGATGCTCAACCTATGGGTGATCCAACTTTGGATTAATTCCAAGCATATCGACATGGGTCCATGCGAAGGCGTCTTTGTGCGTGGTGAGGAGCTTCTACAAATGAAGCTTCAATTCCCTAGAGGCCTAGAGAGCTTCTTCTCAATTCGGATAGTTTGCTCTAGTTTGTTGGGGTCAATATTCAACTCCTCCAAGTCTTTTATTGGTCCAATTTGCTTTGGTCCTACGTCTCTCTCTTCCAGATCATCAATGGTGAGGGTCTCCTTTGATCCTTTAACTCTCAGAGATGTCGTGTAACATTCTCGGGTGATTGTTTGGTCGCCTCTGACTTCTCTGAATCCTCCCTCAGTTGGGAAGTGCATCAGAGTGATAGGTGGAAGTAATGACTTTCATTTAGTTTAGTGTCAATTAGCCGATGATGGCATTGTACGCAGAGGGAAATCAGCAAATAGGAAGTCCATAGCCTTGGTTACTTGTCGAGGGTTGACCCCGACCATAACCAGGAGTGTGACCACCCCAGTGGGATATAACTTGTCCCTAATGAAACCCACCAAGGGTGTCATTGTCAGTAGGAGCTTATCTTTTCCAATTCCATTTGCTCAAAAGCATATAGGTACAAGATATTGACCGAGCTTTCATTGTCTATAAGTACTCTCCTAGTTCGATGATTGGCTATGACCAGCATGACCACTGAAGCGTCATCGTGTAGGTGTTGTACTCTGTGAGAATTTGCTTTGGTGAACGTGATATCTTGCTGATCGACCTATGGAAGCTTTTACGGTCTGTCCATTAAGTAAAATTTTCCTAGTGACGCTCTTACTTTCCCGAGTGGGATTTTCGAGCGAAGTTTGATTTCCCACCTCCAGCTAGTCCACCTATGATGACTTTTACCTCCTACAGTATCTCTAGTTTAGGGCTCTTATCACCTGAGGGAGCTTCATCTATCTTTGGGTGGGTTTGAGGGGGGGCTGCAACGAAATGCCTCAACTTACCCTGTTGGATGAGCATCTCTATTTGTTTTTTTAGGTAAAAGGAGTCTTCAGTGTTGTGACCGTGGTCCTAATGACAGCGATAGTACTTCCTTTAGGATCTTTTCTCTTAAGGAGTTTTGAGATTCTCATGCCATTTTAATGATGGGTCGTCTTGTATGTACATGAGGATCTATTCAAGGGGTGATTTGAGGGGAGTGTAGGCTTGGGCACATTAGGCTAGTTAAGCTTCTTTCCTCGTTCAAGCATGATTCTGGCTCTAAGCTCTCACTCTTTTTTTTTTTGTCATTCATATATTCTTCTCTTCACCTACTCTTAGGGATTAACCCCATCAATCTCTCTAGGTGGCCATGGTGTCTTCTACATTCATGTGTTTTGGGGCTTAGAGCATCAACTCGGCCATGTTGTTGAGAGGAGACTAAGAGAGGGAGAATAAGAAATTGGTCGACAGTAACCCACCCATGAAGGCCATCTGCACTACCTTCTCATTGGTGTTGTCCACTTGCAACTGGTTGAATGTAGAGATGTAGTCTCTTAGCCACTCTCCCTTTGTGTACTTGATGTTGAGTAGGTAAGTGGCTAGCCTACAATAACATCTCCCTCCTATAAAGTGACTAGCAAATGATTGGATTTATTTAGAGAAAGAGTCGATGCTTCCTGGCTGTAGGTTGTTGAACCATTTTAGTGTCGAGCCTTTTAGAGTGGCTGGGAAAACTCTACAAATGATCCTGACAAGTAGTTATGTAATATCATCAAGGTCTTGTACATCTTGAGGTGATCAAAGGGGTCTTGGTTCTCAACGAAGGCTTCCATTTAGGGGATTCCAAATTTCTTAGGGAGGGGGAAGGCCATGATCATCACAGAGAAAGGGTGATCAGTCTTCTGTATCAGAGCCTCAACCGTGGAAGAGGCCCTTCCTCTGATAGTTTCCATCATGATGTCTAGCTGGTTTTGCATCTTCTGTATCCTTTATTCTTGTTCAATTGCTACTCTTCCCCTACTCCATTGGTCTAATGGGACACCAGAACATCAGGGCCATGGATGTTTGCTTTCTTTTCTCGTTCATCATCCTGTTCCCCTTTGTGTCCTAGGTGGGTTGCCTCGTGCGTCTCATTGACATTGGAACACTGGTGCTTTTCCCGCATCACGAGTCTTCGATTCAACTCTTGGTTTTGTTGTGTGATTTGCTTTGTGTTTTGGTTAATGTTTTGTATCTACTACTCTAAAGCAATGATCTTGGTGGCCTTGGCCTCCCTTTTGCCTGGGTTACCTTGGTTGTTCATCGATGAAGCATTTTGTGAGCCTCCATTACCTTAGATCGTGTTTCGACCATGCGACCTTTGTCTTGTCGGGAATGCTTTGCCAGATTCCCACAGACGACACCAACTGATGAAACCTGTTCTTGGGTCACTAAGATGATCGCCTGGTCATCTTCTTCTAGAGGCTCCTAGTTGGACTCACTGCCTGCAATCAACACATAAGGAACGCCAGTGTGGCATTGGCCTATGCCACTTTGATAATTAAGTAATTTTTTTAATCAATCTCTTTTTTTTATTAGATGTTTTCCTTATACCTGAGCTTTAGGAGGTTAGGAGATAGTCTGTCTTACTTATCAGGAATATTCTGAGTTTGTTAGGAAGTTGGCATATGATACATGTGGCGGCTCGGCATTGGTAGAACCTTTGTGTCACCCCTTATCTATAACCACCTCTAGTCTTGACAATGGTCGGTTCATTTGAAATTATTTGAGGGTCATCTCCTTCCGAATGGTCATTCTGCCACTAGACTCTCAGTCTATTCATGTTTATCTGCTCAGTTGGTCACCCGATTCTCGGTCTAGCACCTAGCATTCCTTTGGTTGTTAGGCGGTTGATTGGTTTGTCATGCTTCACTAATAATGCTCTATCGGATTGCGGTCGGTTTGATGCTCACATTGTCTTATTGGTGGCCTAATGCTTGGTTTGGGTGATAGTTGGTTTAACCCAGACAGGTCACTTGATAGACGGGTTAAACCTAGGTGGTTCGCTTAACTAGTTGTCTCGGGCTAGATACATCATCATCAATAATATTTCATAATTGCTCAGGTGAGCATGTTTAATTATGCTTAGGTTGCTATATTTGAAGAACTTATCATTTGTGGTCATAGGATCCATCGGTTATATGGAGAGTCATTTCTCTTGGCAGTGGTAGAGCCACATGGGGGTGGAAGGGGGTCATGGGCCCACCAAACTTTTGGAAAACTCCTAACATATACCATTAGAGAAGGGAGCAAATGTTATGTCTAGGTTTTTGTTCATCTTACCATGTCCTCTACCATAGGCTAACACATGTGATGGCTTTTTGAATTTGGTGCCTCTTTTAAATGAAACACAAAAATTCATTTAAACACTATTTACCATTTTAAACCGATACAGTACCCCATTTTTATGGGTATCTAATTTTTAGGGTTTAGGGTATTATAGTTTTAACCCTATGCACCTAGCCTTTGTGCATAGGACATGGTAGTACATACAAAATCGTGGATAGACCATTTTTCCTCGTGAGAAAAACCAATCTATGTTGGGTTGAAAGATCATTTATCCTAAAAAAAATTTGTACTCTTCGATTTTGAACAAAAAAATTATTGATATATAATTATCCATATGATAAGATAAAGGATATTATGATCATGAATTCCTATAGATTAGTCAGTCCTTTTTACAAAAAATAAAATAAAAACTCAATGCTATAAAGTTATATATATGCATGCTTCTTCATGATATTTCCACTTTTCTAAAAGAGTCCCTCATGTCGCATAGCTCGGCTTGCCATTACCCGTGTTTGAACTTTTTGTTCACAAACTTAACTTGAAATTCAAGTCTAGTTCATTGCACTAAACGAGTACAAGGAAAAATATAATGGGTTTTGTTTAATATAAGCTCAAACTATTTAAGTAATTTTATTTAATATAATTAAAAAATTAATTTAGTAAACCTAAATACCAAGTTTCTTTTAATTTTAATGATTTTAGATTATGGTATTTGTGGGGTTGCAAATTTGACTTATGTAGCATCATATAACAATTTGGGTTGAAATGAGCAAAGCTGAGTTTTGTTGAGCTTGAGTTTGGCCCTAAACCCTGGCAAAATCTTAATAAGCCAAGTTTAAGTCTGATTCATCTTTCATACGCTAACATCAATATGAACTTAACTTGAATTAGCTTAACTTGTTTATATAACTAGTAAGATTTACTATTGGGTGGATATAGTCCTTTGTCTATTTTGTTTCATTTACGATAATTAAATTCATCAACTCACTAACAAAGATGGAGCCCACTAAAGTCATTGAGGGGTCAAATGCATAGGTTTTATTTATATGATATGTAATCATGTGGAATAGAATTTGTAAATATATTGAGAATTCCATGTTTCACAATATTGTTGATGAGGCATGTGATAAGTCCAAGAGAGAACAAAGGGATCTTGTTTTGAGATTGGTTGACAAATATGGTTTTATATAAAAATGTTTCTTTAATTGGCATTAATTCTTAAGAATGAAATATCCGCTATTTTTTCCTATCATAATCTAAATATTCAAAATATTCGTGGACGGGATATGATAATGTAAGGAACGTGCATGAACACTTCATGGACAAAACATCTATTTCATTTTATTATACATTCATTGGGTTATAAAATACTTAATTGCATCTTATATTGTGTTTATAATATTTTTTTTTACTATATATATATAGCAGAATACATAATATGTATAAAAATAAAAAATAAAAAAACAACATTTAATCATCATAGTTTTTGTTTAGCCCCTCGAAGATAAATCCTGGCTTCACCATTGTCTCTTGGTGCTAATTACCCCTTATTGTTGAGAGACATTAGACATAGCAGCATGACGCTTGTCATTACTTGATTGGTAGAGTTAAAATAAGAAAATATTGTATTAAAGAGATGATTGATTTTTTCCAAACGGATAGATTATTGGAGACTTTAAAATACAATGTTTTGAATGCAATATTAATAAGAAATATCTTTAAAATATACAGCATTACATCCTATCAACTAAAGCATATGTACTTTTGGTCTGAGCAATGAATATACAAATGTCAAATAATCTTGTTCACCATCGTGTTAGGATTCCAATGAACGTGATTACATGAATGGACTGACGTTGGAATCACCATTGTGAATGATCTTTTCTTACATAAAACAATAAAAAATTGATACATGATGTAAGCTAAATTAGTGCTAATCCATATTTCACGTGAATTTCATCTATGTTGCATCGGACATATGATGACACGTGCCCAGCTTACCTCATGTTACTCAGGTGTCTTGTATTCACATTTAAAGGTTTGTACGAACATTTTCATGCATGCTCACATGAACACTCCCATGAACAAAAAATTATCATGTTGATACTCAAGAGCTATACATAAATATTAACATGATGGACATTAACTCTCGTGCTTGCTTTACTCAACCTATTTATATGGATCCTCATGAATTTTCTCGTACCCATAGGAGCAATTTCTTGAATTGTCTTGCACGATCAATTTAAAGATGCTTTACATTTCATCTCATATCTGGACTCCATAGTCCATGGATTGTTGATGATCACATGAATTGTATTCTACACCTCACAAAATTGTTCGTACAAACAACTTTCAAAGTTGATTGCACGAACAAAACTCATGAAGTTGACAACATAACTCCATCTCTTCCACTAATTATGAACTGTTTTCATACACAACAATAATAATTTGAAGGATTGCCCATTCCTTTACGACACCTAGGGACTTGGTATTGTATGCAACAAAATAGAAAGAGAAAATAATGCAAACAATTATTACACAGAAAATGACAATTTAACATGGTTGGACTTAAACCTACATCCACACACAAAAACAGCAATAGAGCTTTTACCATGAGCAAAACAAAGATTACAACAAACAGGGCGATGACATGGTAACTGAAAAATCCCCAATATAAACTCCCAAAATGCTAATATCCGTAGGTTGGATCTGGATCCCAAGTCCGATCATAAATATGGGTCAAAAAATTTATAAATGGATCACATTCGGGATTTTCTCTAAATCAACATTTGAGTTGCATCTCGGGTTGGAATATATGACAATATTACCCAACAACTTCTATGAGTTATGTGATTTCTTCTTGAAGCTATTGAGGACCAAATCGATATCCCCACTTATGTAATTAAGGATTGCACAAATGAAAACTACAAATGTCATCATTACATTATGGAATTACTGTCCGATAGCCTTATTAAATCAGTCATCATTACATTATGGAATCACTGTCCGATAGCCTTATTAAATCAGTTATGCAAAAAAGGGAGACAGCCAAGAAATTCTGGAAAGCCATTAAAATGGCCTACTTTATATTAAAAAGGGAAAGGATTTACTACACCCAATTTGTGTCCTCACACAAAGTGAGGTGTATAGAGTTAAAACTGTAAAAACAGTTTACAAACAAAATAAAATATAGGTATCCATAGCAATGGGGTTTATAGGATTAAAATCATAAAAAAAGTATTCCAATGAACATTTGCTCCTTATTTAAAAGCAGAAAGGATCTTCTCCTGCTGCTTGTGACTTGTTAAGGTCCTGTCCAACAGGTGGAACAACATGAATGAAGGGAAAAAATGAAATACAAATTTTGAAAAATGATATTCAGTTTTTCCCACCAATTATGTTGTACCACCTTTAAGACAGGACTTTAACAAGTCTTAAGGTGGTAGGAGAAGATCCTTTTCCGATTTAAAAGAGGCACCAAATTTTAAAAACCATTGTGTGTCAGCCTGTGGTGTGGGGATCTGGAGTAACTTACTGTTTTGGGTGTATTATATCCTTTCCCTATTTAAAATTTGGAAGAAAATATTCTGTGATGAAATTGTCTATAGTGTATATGGTGAATGATAAGCTGACATGTATTGTGTTTGGGGTTAAAAATGTCTCAAAAAGTGTTCAAAAGAAAAAGTAGGTGTTCAAAAAGAGACACCAAATTCAAAAACCCATAATGTGTCAATCAATGACACACTTATAGAGGCCTGTGTCGACACAGACAATCATTCTCCAATGTGTAACAGTGCCTTTATGAT
>JAOXJP010072547.1:0-29374 GCA_025762735.1 Platanus orientalis
CATCACTTTGAATTTTATTGATATTTTTTGCCATCATTCTACATCATCTTTGGTATCATCTCTATTGTGTTGCATCATGCACTGAGGAAAGTGCTGGCACTGTGCATGCATGGCATTCAAGGTGGAATATTAGTATGGATTTTGATATAACTACACACTATGTGCCATTGAAGGTTTGTGCTAGAATGCATGTATTATCTAGAGGCAGCAGTGCTCATGTGTGCCTTATGCAGAAGAGTTTGAGGTTTGATAAAGATGCTTGCCATGTCTGCACAGGTTAGAGCCTAAGGATTGATGTTGTGGGTAACTGCACCTTCAATACCCACTTGGTGAAGCCTCTATGCTTCAGGGCTATTAAGGGATGCTTGGAGGACCCAAGGTTGTTCTCACAAGGAAGGCTAGCTTGGGCAAGGCCTTGGAGGCACAAGCAGTTTGCACGTGGGGATCGAGACGACAATGGGAAACCTAATTAGGTGAGTAGCCAGGAGTTAGAATTGGGACTCAAAGGAGTTTTCTCTGACAATGAATCATTAAATTGAGACACTAAGGGTTGGAAAAGGACCTAAGTGGTGTTCAGGATGGCTCTGGTTAGGTGATCGCTGGAGCACTGCACAGTCATCCAATGAGCAAAAAGTCTGACTTAATACAGGGCACTTTGTTCTCCCTCCCTTCCTATCTGTTGTTCCTAACTGTGTTTTAGAGTTGGGTATTGATGAACAGAGGAGGTGTCATAGTTAATTATTCTGATATCACAAAAGAATTTAAGTGTAGAATTTGGATAAATGTTTCAGCGTTCTTTAGTGGTTCGAGAACATTAATTATTTACAAGTGACATTTGGTACTGTGCAGTAAAAAATGGTAGATTAGTTTGTTAGTGATTTTAATAGACCCCAATTCATTTTTTAATAGACCCCAATTCATTGCAGCATAGTAAGAAAAATAACATTGGCAAAATCAGATATGCAAGCAAAATGCTCTCTCTGCAACATGCATCGAAGTGGTTTTTCTCAAAGCTCCAGAGTCCCCATGAAGACAACTCAGTTCTGATCAAAATTACTTCACATCCTATATGTCATTAAAAGTTAAAACACATAACCAAAAAATAAAAGAAACACTATCTATGATTCCAAAATAAATTATCTTCCTCACCCAATGTCTTTCCCATATGATCACTTCTCGATATATGTTTCTAGTGGGCATTTCTTTAATTTTTCTTGACAGTTTGAAGGGAAGGACAAGAAAGCCAAGAAATGAATTCCTCTAACTATGGCACTAAATCAGGAAGTAGTGTAGTCACTTTTAGGATGCTAAATTAGGTATTTCATTTATTTGTTGTAAAGCTCAATGGAAGGCCATCCAATGAACACAAGTAGATTATTCCCTAACATTATATAATCTGTAGCCCTCACAATTCTATGACCACACAGATATTCTACCAATTTTCCAGCCTCTTAAATCCAAACAAAGAGCTGGACTTCCTACTGCCCTAACTGCCACAATGCAATAGACAATTCATTTATTCACATTTCGTGCTAATTCCAAAATTTCTACTTTGTTATTCTCATCCTCCAGCAACCACAGGCTAAACAACAGAAAAAAAAAATGGCAGGATTTGAACCTATCAGCGGTGGGGGCCCGGCTGGGTTGGGTTACACCTCCTATTAATGCCAATTGCCAAATTACCACATCAAATGTCTTCCAAAAATAACCCTCCTACACCGAATGATCACAAAGAGATAAAAATTAATAAAATATAAAATACAAGAACGCTACATGACCATACCTATGACTGAGCACTCTTCTTCTTTCTCAACAAAATATTGTTTTCCCTACTTATTGCCCACCACCTGAGTCCCTTACTTTTAGTAACTCCCCTGATTCCCATTCCCCAAATACCATATCAACATAAGATAAATTTCCTCTAAACACCCAACCCGAAGGCAAAAGGTCCACAGCTATCCCAGTTAATCTCTAACCTTTCAATCCCCACCCTACGTCCTGCAGTCATACTGTCTTCCCACTTTGCCAAAAGAATTTCCCGATGAACACCATGCATATTCCACTTATAAGTACATGTTTTTTTATTTAAAAAAAAAAAAAAGCACAGAGTTCCTTTCACATAGCTTTGAACTATTTGGATGGACAAATCATATCAAGGTTGAATATAATCAAGGAAAGTTTAATCTTATTACCAAAAATTGGGGGGGGGGGGGGTTTGGCGGGATGTTAATCTTGGTTCTAAGTTCTAAGAACTTCATTTAGAATTAGCAAAGAAAACCCATTCATATAGTGCATGTTCTCACTTCTCAAAAAAGGATAGTAAATTTTCTTACTTCTCAAAAAGGTTCTAAGAATGGAAAATAGATTTGCTTAAATTTCAATGTGTTAAGTACCTCAACCATTCCACCTCAAAAGACCGATCTGTCAAGGAGAAGAGGATCTAATTACTTAAGTAGGCACACAACAAACCACCACACCACGCTTTGCAGCCGACGTCCACGGCGGCACTCACTCTAGCCTCTCATCTAGGTAGCCCTTTCAACTTTGTGACTGCTCTTACTCTAATTCAAGTAGCCTTTTTTTTTCTTATCTTTTTTTTTTTTTACTTTTTCCCACTTTGATTAGGTAGCCCTTCTCACACCATAGCGACTCTCACTCTAGTCCAAGTTGCCCTCTCCACAGGATGCCCCATCCGTGACTCAAACATGAGACATGGTGCCTAGCTCTAATGCCAATGTTAAGTACCTTGACCATTCCACCTCAAAAGACCAATCTGTCCAGGGGAAGAGGGTCTAATTACTTAAGCAGCCATGTAACAGGTTAATCACCAGTAATCATCAGAGGGCTCTATTAGGGTGGTTTATGCATTCTCAATAACAGAATCTTCAAATTTATCCTCTTCTCCAAATTTTTCCAAGGCAGCTTCTTTTGCCAAGGTCCAAATATGGCTGGAGCAACAGAAGAAACCATCCCAGCTATCAAATTATGTTATTTCTAAATACCCGGAGAACAAGAAAAAATATCACATATGAATATGAGGTAACTTAGTTGGGTACTTATACGTTTGTCTGTAGGGCAATAGCTTCTACCCCTCAGACCGGTTGGTTATAAGGCTAGACATCAAGAAAGTAGAGCACATTCTCTGTTAACCCCCTTTTTTTTCTGATTTCTAACGATGTGGGTCTTCTCTTATCCTCCTTTATCAAACAAAAAATATATAAATCAAACGAAAAATCAAACCACAACCATTAAAAGTTTCACGTTGCTCAAGATGGAAGAACTCAAGTCAACCAAAAAGAAAAAGAAAGAATCCAAACTTTTACAGTTTCAAAGATCAAAACAAAATGTATCACCAATGGGTTCTTCGGGAAGATTGAAATTACATGGAGTCGTACAAAAACTGGTTACCGAAAAAGTTGGCATCACAGTTAAATTCGAAACAAGCATGTTCTGTTATTTTAAGAAATAAAGAGAATGAAGAGGCGTACTTGCAGAAGAGAGAAGAGACATACTTGCAAAAGAGAGAGCAGTGGAGAAGATCGATGCAGTTGAGGTGCGCGACGATGTGGGTGATGAGATCAGTAAGAGTGTTAAGAGCGGGGTGGATGACCCATTTGATCTGATCTCATTTGCGATTTCAGTACTCTTTTTTCGATTTATAACACCCAAACACAGTAAGTTCCCTCGTGTCCCCACACCACGAGGGAACCCATTAAAAAGAAAAAAAGAAAGGTACCCATAAAAATAAGGTGTATCGCTGCAGATTTGGTCGGCCCTCTTAACGAACCTACAGTCCTGCACCCAGTGGCGGACACGTTGCTTCAAAAAAAAAGTGATTTACACTTTTTGGAGGGAGGATTTTTACTTTTTTGACACAATGTGTCCGCTGTTGGTTATTGGCAGACTGTAGGCATTCGTTAAGGAGGCAGACCAAATCCCGTGCATAGGGTTAAAACTGTAAAAATAATGTTCAAGGAACATTTGCTCTCTGTTTAAAAGTGGAACCGAATTCAAAAAATCATCATATGTTAGCAATGGAGAATTGGGAATGTAATGCTTGAAAAAAAGCTTGAACGGGCTCTAGGTTAACCTGAAACCCGATAAAATAACTAGGGTTGGACTTGGGCTTAAAATTTCTAAAAAACAAAATTGAGCCTAAACTTGACCCATACACACCCCTACCCGCCTTCTCTCTTTGGGGCAATACTGTAGTTTGACCTTTCCATTCTCATGCCCAATGAACACACCATAAAGCACAGCAGGTTTCTCCCCAATGTCATTAAGCTCACTTCCTCCTCTGCCATCTACTCCACCACCACCACCTCATCCTCAACAAAGGTCATGATGTTGTTGCTCCTTGTAAAACGAGTAATTCCTAATATACACAAAGGGTCTTCTTCTGGTAGCATATCGAAGTACATGATCCAGGCTAATAGAACTACGAATTCCTCAATTGCTCCACTATGTTTCTATAAGGTTTTGTACTATACCCATTGTATGTTGATATGCTAGTTTACATATTTTTACTATTTCATTTTCTACTATTTTTGTTTACAGGTTTTTTCCTTTTTTTCTAATTTCTAATTAGATAGAATTTGTCCATTATGAGATGTTGTGGATTGTTTTTCCTTTATTGCTAATTCTTTTTCTATTGATAAAAATGTTATATAAGAGTAGGCCTACAATCTATTTTCAAGGAAGGACTAAATAAAAGTTGTCTTAAGGCTTTAAAGGTCTAATCCCCTCAAAAAGATCAATATTTCTCCCTCTTTCTCTTATTCAGTTCATTAATTTTATTATTGATAGAAGTAGGGTTATATCATCTTGGTATCAGAGTGATGTTCTTAGTGAATGTCACGCGTTTTCAAAAGAAAAAGGTGTGGCATCACTGATATGAGAGATTATTCTATCTTTGAGAAAACAAAGCATGACATTGACAGATGGCCAATCCTTAAAAGAAAAACTAGAGATGAAGATGACTACAAAGATAGAGACAATTGATGCAAAGATGGAGGTAAAGTTCGATTCCTTAACAACCATGCTCAAGCAATTGCTTTTGCAAAAACAACCTATATTGGAGCCAATCTTCATTTATGATATATTTGACTTTGCGTAAGAATCTACCAACATTCATAAGGATTAATATAAACAAGACACCACAACTTTCTGTAAATGCCACAGCAATAAAAGAGATAACCGAGGAGGCAGATGATATACTAACAAAGATCAAAATTTTCCACGCATAAAAAGAGTTAACGGATCCAATTGGTTATGTGTCTCCATGAGTAGAATGATATTCCCGGTACCATCAAATTGTGGAAGACCATACGGTAGTATTTGCCTCAATAAATCTTGAAGATGAAGATATTCAATGATGTGTTTGGTTT
This sequence comes from Platanus orientalis, assembly GCA_025762735.1. Taxonomy (NCBI): domain Eukaryota; kingdom Viridiplantae; phylum Streptophyta; class Magnoliopsida; order Proteales; family Platanaceae; genus Platanus; species Platanus orientalis. Next base: position 5,388 of record JAOXJP010072547.1, read on the forward strand.
GAGACAAATTCATACAGAGTTCCAACTTAGAGGGAGTTCATTGATGCATTAATTGTGTAGTTTGACCCTTTGGGGGTAAGAAGATGTGCATGGTGAGTTAGCAAAAATACAGAAAACAACTATTGTCTAATAATATCAAGGCCGTTTTGAATGGCTATCCAATAGAACCTCAATTGATCAAGACGTTTCTGGCAGGAATTCGTCCAAAGATTAAATGGAAAGTCAAGATGTACAAGTCTCGCACTCTGTCAGTGGCTATCTCTTATGCTTGATTACAAAAGGATAAGCTTAATGAAGACATTTGATGAGGGTACAAGGGCTCAAATAGTCACAACTCCAAATTGTTATAAGAAAATCCAGTCAATACTACTAGTTGTAATGCACCTATAAAACAATTAATGCATGAGGAACTCAATGAGCGAACAACGAAATAACTATGTTGGAACTTCGATGAAAACTGACAAAGGGGTCATAGTTTCAAACAAAGGCGACTTCTGATGATTAAACTTACAGGTGACCCTGACAAAGAAGATGAAAATAACATTAAATTTGATTTGGAGGAAGCCGATCAAGAAGGTAATGATAATACTATAGCTATTTTTGTTCATGTTTTATGTGGTTATTCCACCCCCACAGACTATGATAGTCAGAAGATATATTAAACATCAACCTTTGATGATTTTAATTGACTTGGGTGGTACAAATAATTGTTTGGATGTCAATATTGCCAAAAAAATCTCCCATATCCTATTGGATAGTTTGACAAATTTAAAGTTAAAGTAGCATATGGTATCCTTAATTGGTGTTAGTAAATGTCCAAATGTGAAGATTTTTGAGCAAAATTAGGAATTTGCCTCTAGTTTTTTTTTATTACCATTGTATGGATGTAATTTGGAATTGGAAGCTCAATGGTTTCGTACTTTAGGAGATATTACTTTGAATTTTTCAACACTTGTTATATAGTTTTCACTGAATGTGAATAAGATTACTATCAAGGGAAACAGTGATAGTATGTGATAGTCGGTAACCACCAGATGGTACGCGTGGCAAGGAGTTGAGCCTGACCTCATTTGAAGCTCACTAAGTTGAGCCTAGATTTAAGCTCATTTCTAAACAAGCTTGAACGGAGCTTCACTATGCCCAGCTTAGTAAAAGCTTGGCCCACTAAAAGCTAAGTTTGGTTAATTTTATTTATTTATTTATTATATAATGTGAAAATAATAATGTTAAAAAATGAATGAATGGACCATGAAACCTCTTTTTTTTTGTGTTGCTGGTGAGCTGAGCCCAAGCTCGACAACTCAGGCTCATCACGAGCCTGAGTTGAACTTGAGCTTTGCCTTCGTGTGACGAGCCCAAGCTGAGATGGGCAAAGCTCCACTTAGTTTGGCTCATTGCCACCCCTATCAAATGGAGTAGATTTTTCTGAAAATGAATGTGATATTTTTTTATGCAATTAAGATGGCTATAGGGTTCAAGGTCTTCTCTTACAAAATTAGAAGTCCTAAAGCCACTTCTCTGATGTATTCAAAGAATTTAAGGGATTACCATCCTAATACTCTCATTAGCATCACATTCATTTACTTTGGGTAGCGACTCTATAAATTTATGGCTTTATCATTATCCTTATATCCAAAAAACTAAGATTGAGAAGGTAACTAAAGAGATGCTTGAAACAATGATTATTTGGCCTAGTTTCAATCCACACTCGTCTCTAGTGCACATTGTTCAGAATAACGATGGAACTTTGTGCATATGCGTTGATTATCAATCTTTAAATTGGATCATTGTCAAAAAAATATATATATATCATATTCTAGTTGTGGATGAATTGCTATACGAGGCACCTAATATTTCTTTAAGTTGGATCTTTGCTCAGGATATCACCAGATTTATGTTCATGAATTACGTTTAAAACCCATGGTGGCCACTATGAATTTTTTGTGATACCCTTTGGTTTGACAAATACCCCATCAACATTTTAAAGCCTAATAAATGACATCTTTCTCCACCAAATCCTTCATCCCTAAACACATGCTACATGATAAAGGAAACTGAGTACTAGTACAATCATTTTCAATATATTATGCACACACAAATTTCAAAATGAAATTTATTTGGTAGCTAACATCATTTATATGTATTGGATGTGATTTCCATTTGCATGTTGTACTTTAACTCTTTGATCAATGTTTGTTTTATATAGTGTTTACACCAAAAAAGTGTAGCATGTGACAGGTGGGGCCAAGGCAAAATTCTAAGAACTTTGGATTCTTTATAAGGCTTTCACATGGCACAGAAAGAGAGAGAAGTTGAAAGAAATTGAAAATTATCAGATAATGACATGTGGTGGAGGGAGATTTCTATGATGATAGTTTTAGAACATAGACACATGACACAAAATGAAGGAAACACTTGGAGCAACAACTGTAGCTGAAAAGTGGGACCTAGAGAGAGACATGTGAGAGCTAAAGTATTGTAGAAGAGAGTCACAATGAAGAGAAAATAATGGAAGAATGGATTGCATGGACTTTATTAAAAGTAAACTCGTAAGAAAATTGGTTATAGGTTCAAATATGCAAGAGAAACAGTGTCCATCTCCATGAATGTGCGACCATGAAAGACATTGTGTTAAATGATCAGGAAAATATGTAAAAAGAGGAAGATGATGAAGAGAAAATGACCACCTATAACACATCCAACAACAACAACAACAATGTATCCAATGATCAAAATCATCAGTTTATTAATGTATTTCATTTAGAAAGCCATGTTGTCAAGTTCATTTCAATTTTCAGCTTGTTTCAACTAGAATTTCATAATATAATTTTTGTTTCAGTTTGTTTGTATGCCCTGCACTTAAAAAACCCAAATATGATGTATGATTCTGTTCACAAATATTTTCATTTAATCAATGTAGTATTTCTTATACACAATCACTAACATATCATCATTAGGCATCATCAATCAGTTTTCAACATTGTCAACTTTATCTTACTTATACTGAGATAATCTGATGTTCAACCTTTTATTGCAATTGTTATTTCACTTTAGATTAGGAACCTTGTTTCACAATTTGTCATCAATAAGCTCTCGGGAGCATTGTAGTCAAATTTCAGTTAGATTTTAAAAGTTTTGCGAATATGTGTTTTATTTTATTAAGATTAATCTATTCAAGTTCATTCAAGGTTTTTTTTGAACCGTATTTATGATCCGAGTTGGGGTTCGGAGCTGACCTGTGGGGATTAGGGTTTTAGGGCTTCATATCAGGGTTTTTTCGATTTTTGTACCACCACACTATTCATTGTAATCTCTATTTTTTATCATAGTGAAAGCTCTCTCGCCGTTTTCGCCTATGGATGTAGGCTTCAAGCCGAACCATGTAAATAGTCTCTTATTTGTGTGTTTTTTGTTTGTGTTTATTTTCTTTCTTCTATTTTGTTGCATATGATCCCAAAATCTAGGTTTTTCGCACAACATATCACCATTAAGCATCATCAATCAATTTTCAACATTATCAACTTTATCTTACCCATAATGAGATTATCCAATATTCAGCCTTTTATTGCAATTGTTATTTTATTTTAGATTAAGAACCCTATTTTGCAAATTGACATCAATAAGTTCTCAAGAGCATTGTAGTTAAATTCCAATCAGATTTTGAAAGTTTTGTGAGCATGTATTTCATTTGATTAGGATTGATCTATGTAAAGTCATTCAAGTTTATTTTACTATACATTATTGTTGTTACAGTGAAGTGAAATCCTTATTTATAAGACAAAAAGAACTCATTCGGAAGGAATAACCCTCCTATTCCCAAATCGCTTGAACTAATTTATGATGGATGTGGCTGAAGGGTTTTTTTCTTCAGTCACATGGTTTGCTTTAGGGTCATTAAGAAACCCAAATTTTTTGCCCACATGACATTGACACGACCACACACCAATTTTCGGCCAACATATTGAGAATTTCTTCCTTACACAATTTGATTAAGTAGTTTTGGAGAAGCAACTGGATATGCAAGATAAGTCCTGCATTCTTCATTGTTTCGAAGGATTCTCATTACCAAAAGTTGTGTGTTATCCATCTTTATAGATGGGGTTAGCCATTTCTACACCTTACAATAAATAGTTTACTCATTGCAAGTCAGATGTACATTATTGCAGCAGGTATGGTGTCATTATTTTCTTTCATTGAGTTTTATCCCCTTGAGGTGACTACGCAGATGGTCAATATTGTTTAGAAATAAATCGGATGCTACAATTAAAATCAAGGTTCTTCAAATATATGAGGTATTGTTATAAAAAATAGATCCAACTTGAATATATTCCATAAATTATTGCTTATTGACTTCATTTTATTTTATTTTTCAAATATATATTATACTATATTATGAGACTGATATTCTGTGACTTCAAACATGCACTACAATTAGATTGGATGGGCTTCGAGTGAATGCTCTCAGCATTCTGCAGCCATACAAATATACAACATTGAAATGGCACCATACTTGTTGGAATTACTTCTAGAAAGCCAACCCTGTATGTATTTGTTTAAACAATCCTACTAAACTCTGATGAAGAAGAAATAAATTACAAAAATGATAATGGCTGATAGGAGGATTTGGTAATCTTCTTTTGCTTATTTTGTTTGCATTTGTTTGAACTTGAATCGGATTATTGGTAAGGATGCTACATCCGTTTTTTATGTTGAAACTGACATGGGTTTTCTATTTTGCAGGACCTGAATCCTCTGTGCATATGGCCATGAAGCAAAAGGATAAGTACATTTCACTAACAAAAATTAAAACATTAAAAATAACTAAATCTATTATATAAAGCTACTTATTTGTGTTCAAGCTTGATGGTTAACAATGAAATGGGTATCTAATGGATTTTGTTTTGATTTATAGTTTAGTTTAATTTACCAAGGCTGTGTTTGGCAGTCACCTGTAATGAAATCATCTCATTTAATTTTCCCAAAGCTTTTGTAGTCACAAAATGATGGTCTGTAATGAACTCATTCAGATTTACAACAATTTGTGCTTGATAACGTAAATCATTTTTTTTTTATAGAAAAACATAAGATGACTTCATTTCTAAATGTAATTAACAAATCAGTATAAATTTGAATGAATTCATCGAGAACCATCACCTCATGGCTACGAATGCTTTGAGAAACTCAAATGAAATGATTACAATACAGGTGGTTGCCAAACAGGTCATAAATTTATATTTTTAGTTTGAAAAGAATGTGCCCCCTACAGATAAGAGGAGCAACATGTGCCAACACACCCCCATCCCTAAATAATAATAAAAAATAAATTAAAAAAAAGAATAAATAAATAAACATCTACAACAGCAGCAACTTGTGAAACCTTCTTAAGATACAAGACAAACTCGGACAAAGGTGCCATGATTGGCGAGACCGTCAAGGTTTTCCATTAATGGTAAGCCAATCTACCACTTTGTAGGCATCTTCACGATTTAGAATCATCTCCAGTCTAAATGGACAAGTACCACACTATTACCAATAAGTGCATGACATGTGGTCTGCCAAAAGGGTGTTTAAGTCAACACACATGAGTCAATGGAGGGCATTACTGTAAATACACAATAAATAAGTACATGTGTATTTATTAATACACCTTTTGTCAGACATTGTGTCACATTGTGAGAAGAGACTGGAGTGGTACATGTCCATTCAGACTGGAGATGATTTGAACTCATGCTGGCTTGCGTCAGATAAGCCCTATTTATCCGTCAGATGAGAATATCTGTTTCGATAGTACTATCATTTATTTCAAAAAATGACGACGGTTATCAAGCACCAGTCCACTCTCGGTGTTGGTGTATTTGACTTTGATTTTCTTTCAATAAAATTAGCAGATATAAACACATGTGGGTGGTTTGTCAAAAGAACACATGTGGGTGACCAAAGAAGGTTTAAAAAAAAGAGAATGATTGTTTGTTTTAAACAGACCTCTATAAGAATGTCATTGATTGACACATTATGAATTTTTGAATTTGGTCTCTTTTGAACATTTACTTTTTTTCATATGTAAACTTTTGTTTGGACGTTTTTAACCCCAAACACAATGCATGTCAGCTTATAATTCACCATACACACCACATTAACTTTTTCACCACAGAACATTTTCTTTTTAAAAATGAATAAAAATAAAACAAAAAAAGGGAGGAAAATGAGGGAGTTTCTAATAACACCTCCAAAGTTTCTTTTCATCCCTCGTCTTTCCATCCCCTTTTTTCTTCACACTCCCTCCCTTCTCTCTCCCACTCTCCCGCATCTCTCTCTCTCACTGGCGATCCCTCTCCAGCATCTCTCTCTCCCTCCCTCTCCCTCTTTCTATCTCTCCTTTTCTTTCTTTTTTTTTTTTGCCTGTTGGATCTTGTTGGCCGAATAAGGGTTTTATGTTTGACTTTACAGATCCGAATAAAGAGCCCTTGTTCAAAAAAAAAAAAAGAAACAAGAAGAGGAAGGAGGAGGTGGTCGTCACCATTGCCGTCGTTGCCATTGTCATTGTCGCTGTCGCCACTACCACCACCGTTGGAGTCGTCGGTGTAAGTACTGTCTTAAAAGGGTAAAGATAATTTTACATGTATAGGGGTAAAATTGTCATTGCACATACCTTAGAAAGACCTTGGAGCGGTTTAGGAACATTTTGGACAAGCTAGAAGTGCAAGACCTAAGTTGGTCATCGAACTTGCCAAGTTCGAAAGTTATCTTAATTACGTAATTATGGTAAGTTCTTAGGCCCACTGACACCAACCCTGAGTGAACTAGGGTATGATCCATACATTGTTGGAAAGGTCTTTGAATCTAGTTTCCAACCTAGCAAACGATTTATAAAAAATATTTTTTTAAAGAAAGTTACGCCCCTTGTACTACAAGGGGTCAAAGTTAAAAATTCAGCATTTGTGATCTAGGACGTGATTGATCACGCACAAGGGGCATACCTTTTAGGTGGTGTCCGTGATCGTTCACAAACCCTATGGTTAACCACAAATAGTGTCAGGTAAAAAAATTCATGATCAATCACGATCTGTGATCGATCATGTCATGCCTCGAAATGTTGTATTGTTCATAAATTATGATTTTTGCCATTTTATATGACGTGGCTTGCTCTCATTTGATCCCCACATGAGTGGGATCTTGTATATGATGACTTAAAACCCTATTTACACTTCATTTTGGTCATTTAGATCTATTTAAAAGAAAAGGATAAGGGATTTGAGAGTTTTGAAGAAAAAGGTTGGAGTTCTTTCCCAAATAGATAAGTTTCACTTCTAACTATGAAAATCCTTTTAGATTAGCTTGTTCTTCTACTAAAACTTACTAGTTTTATTCTTCTAATATTAGAACCATGTCTATTTATAAAGCAAATTGAGAATAGAGTTTCAAGTAAAGGTTTCTTGCTTAGAGACCTTGGATTTAAGCTTTGGTAAGTAAACTTGCTTTCTATAGTTGATTTGATGTATTTTCCTCTTGAATTCTCTTAGATCTCTATGTTTTGGTAATGAAAACCCGTTGAAACCTCTGAAATGTTTGAGAATCTTGATATATTTTTTTGAATTTTGGATTTTGGCTTCTTTAGTAAGATAATCTTGCTTATTATGGGTTTGATGATGTCGATTCATCTAGTATATAAATTTTGCTTATTATAGGTAACTTGATTCCCTCTTTTGATTTCAGATTATGTTGATATCCATGGAATTCTCTGAGATTGTTTGGAATCTTTGAATTCAATCCTTTGAATCATCTTAGATCTATGATTTTTAGTTTGTTTAGTAAGTTTCCATGCTACTTATATTTGGAATGATTATTTTCTTATTGGAATCTTTGAAAATTCGGTAGATCTATGCTTTGAACCATTGAATCTTGTTTTCTCCTTAGATTTGCACTCATTTTGTGAAAGATTATTGTTCTTAGGCATGGTGTAGACTGATTTCCTTCTTGAAATCCTTTAAAACATGTGAAATCTGAATTTTTCCCATGTGAATCTTTGAAAATCTCTGTAAAGTTGTGAGTCCTTCAAGATCTATTCTATTTATGATCAATTTGAAAGGTAATCTTGCCTTGCCTTTTGTTTGGAACATTAAAAATGTTGTTGAATGATCTCTATTATTCGATTCATTGGATTACATGTGAATTTTTGAATTTCTAGGGAAATATATTGAACTCATTGATTCTATTGAACTTTATGCCTCCTATGTGATTATGTGAACCTTTGAATCTTATTACATGTTTAAATTAAGGGTGTGCATGGGTCAAGCTCGGGCTAGGCCGAGGTAAGCCCGGGGCTCGGCCCACCATAGTAATTTTGGGTTTGGGCCGTGCTAGGGCCCAATTTTTTTTAGAAACTTTAGGCCAAAGCTCAGTCCTAGTTATTTTATCGGGTTGGGCTCGGGCCAACCCACAGCCTATTAATTTAAAGAAAAACACAACCTTTAATGTCTCTTTTTCGACACCTACTTTTTCATCTCAACTCTTTTGTGGACGTTTTTACCCTCAACACACCCGTGTCAACTTGTAATTTACCATCTACACTAAAGATACTTTTTTATCATAGAACTTTTTTTCACACACACATACAAATATACATACATGTATATATGTATATTTATCTATATATGTATATATGTATGTGTATATATATATATATTTGCATTAATTATATAATTCCGGTTTCGGGCCGGGCTTAGGTAAGCCCAAGCCCGGCCCTAATAAAGTTCGGGCCTTCAACTTGGGCCCGGGCCCTTATCCGGCCTAGCTTGGGCCGGGCCTTTTAGGCCAAATTTTAGGCTAGGTCGGGCTGGGCTCGGGCTGGCCCGAGCCCATGCTCAGCCTTAGTTTGAATCATTGACTCTATGAGAAATCTTAGTGAACTGGCCCGAGCCCATGCTCAGCCTTAGTTTGAATCATTGACTCTATGAGAAATCTTAGTGAATCATTGTAACTTTGGATTTATGAATATCAAATTATACACTAACCTTGAATTTAAGTGAACTATGTGCCTTTGAAATGATTGATTTATGGAAAAGGTGATGCTTACGATTTCTTTACACAGTATAGAAACCTTCTGATTATTAAAACTATGTGGACCTTCGAACTTATTGTTGTTAACCCCTTTTGAACTTTGAACATTTGACTATTTGGGCTCCATCACTGGGCACAAAGTGTAACCTTTTGAGCTCTTAACTGTTTGGGTTTGGTCACAGGGCTAAATGTGGCCGTTAACGATTTGGGTCTTAGCATTGGGATAAGTGTGTCCCTTAACTCTTTGGGTCTTGTCATAGGGCTAAATGTTGTCATTAATGATCTAGGCCTTAACATCGGGCAAGTGTGTCCTAATGGTTATGTGGGCCTTGACACCAGGCTAAGTGTGTCCCATTTAGACCTCTTTGGATATTGAACTTTGGACCCTTTCGAATATTGAACCTTGTGGACTCCGAATATTGTGAATATCGAACTCAAAATATTTTTAATCTTTGAACTCCGATTATTGAACTTCGAATATTGTGAATCATGTGGACTCCGAACACTTCAAACATCGAATTTTGAACACTTCAAAATCATAAAACATTGAACCTCTCAAGACCAACATATGTCATCGAATTTGTAAGCTTTGACTTCCTCATTGAATTATTATTCGAACTTAGATCTTTATATTGAACCAATGACTTCTGTTTAACATGTGAATGTAGATATTTTTGTACTCACATGATTGTGATTACTACTTTGATATATATTTAGCTTTGTATTGACCTTTGGAGCTAGTATTTAGATACACTTTATTTCAGATTTTCTATAGTTTGCTAGATTGATTACATGTTTGGACTAACCCAACTATTTGTTTTTCAGACTGACCATTATTGCAAGTCCTTCATCTAAGGGACTTGCTATGGCATCCTCAATTTTTCTTTCTATTCTTACCTTTGTTATAGACATATTTCGGGATCTTATTATGTTAGACTCATACTTTGGATTAGTAGACATTCAATTCCCTTTTTTATATTTCGGGTGAGTGGACACCCTTATGATGTGGTTATCAATTACTCTATTATAGTGATTATCTTTGGAGAATATAGTGATAATATTGTTGAGACTCATTTTTATTGGACTATTGTGATCTTTATGAGTTAGATTTATGCTTTTGCATTTATTGATCCAAATATATGTGGTTATTGAATATTGAACACGCTTCCACAAACTATTGAAACTTGACTAGTGATTCAATTGGACCTAATGGATCTTAAGATAAGTATTAATTGAGAACACGTGGACTATTGGATCATACTATTGGGTCATGAATCTGAATCCGGAGTGATATGGATCCATATCCGAGTCCAGGTTCAGGGCCGTTATAGTCGGAGTTAGGTGGAGAGAGAGAGAGAGGATGGGTGTGGAGAGAAGGGTTAGAAGGGTAATTTTAAACATGAGTATTGATTGGAATTTTGAAAAAAATTAAAAAGGGGGTGGAAAGAAATTTTGGAGGTGCTCTTAGAAGTTCCCTTATACAAAACATTTTATTTCCTAAATTGAATAAAAAAAAGCCCATGATTTGCCATTCAGGACATCATGGGGTTTCACATAGGATAAATTGGGTAGGACTTTGTAGATAGCAAATCCCGGACAAAGCATCTTTTTGGAAATAAAAAAAACTTAAGGTCATTTGGGAACCTTCAAAAGTATGCATTTTACCCATTTTTAGTTCCATTTTTTTAAAATGATAAAATGATGTTTAGATACATAGAATGCATTCTTAGAATAACACCAAATGTCACATTCTAGCAACATTTTTTGCACCAAAAATAGTAACACCAAAAAATTAAAGAATAAATTCTTTGGGTTCACACGCAAGACTCGGTGAACGAATTTATAACCTTGACTCCTCACATCCACATAAAAGGAAAAGATTCTACAAATTTTCAGAGGATAAGAGGATACGAATAACAACCTTGTTAAAAAAGAAATTTGTGAATACATGTGAATTAGCCAAAATATCCCATATTCTATTTTTTATGGATAGATTTTGGTGAGTATGTTGAGATTAAGCTAAATGATTATTACACATTTTTTTATGAATTATTGGTTATATATATGTAAATGTATATGTTGCAAATTCCACGAGTAGAAAAATACATGGATTGATAGACTAGGCTATGACATGTTCAAGTTAGAGTCTAGGAGGTTCTTGTGTCCATAATATGTGAAGATCACTCTTGAAGACCAAGAATGCTCCATGGAAGCAAGTCGGGATCATGCAATGACTAGAGTGACATGTTCACATCATCCGCTTCTTTCCGCATCCGCAAAGGTAAGTGAGGGTAAGTGTTACTTAAAGAGTCTCTGGACCCCCAAGACCACGTTCCACTTGGTTAGAATGGGCCTTAGATCCATTATGCACAAAATCAGGGAGAGTGAAGCTCTTCAAAAAATATTAGAGCGCTTCAAAGGTGGTGGAGTGCTCCAAAATATAGTGAAATGCTCCAAACCAAGCTATCAGGACACTTGGTCAGTTTGGAGCACTACAAAAAGGAGTTGGAGCGCCCCAACCCCAAAATGGAGAGCTCTAATTTTTCTCTAGTCCTTCACAACTAAGAGAAAATGCTCCCAGTGGAGCACTCCAAATTGGGTGGAACAATTCAAATTTGAATTAAACATTCCGGATTTGTTGTCCTTTTTGGATGATTCTCATCTGAGGGTTGTGGTGAGCCACGGCCTATATAAAACAACATTTTTGGTCTTCTAAACCTAAGCGTTTATGGGCATTTGCAAAAGGAATAAGAAGAGGTTTTGGGGCAAGAAGGAGTTCTACAAGCTGTACTCTCTCTACATTTTCACTTAAGTTTTCAAGCTTCCAAAGAAGAAGATGTAAATGTAATATATTGTAAATTCCATGAACTATAAAATACATGTATTGTATAAAATAGGACAATAGTTGAGTCATGTTAGAGTCTAGGATGTCCTTGGGGTCAAGCACCATGAAGATCACCATCAAGCACCAAGAAAGCCTCAAGAGGGAAATTCAGGAGTCAGCAAATCTTCCCAAAGGATTCACGCACTACTCCAAGCTATCTCAAGGTAAATTAGGTATTGTATGGTAGTCTATGTGAATTAAGTGTCCAAGGGAGGATACTAAAGGTCTTAGGACCTTCCCGGACCACAAAGGGGCAATCCGAAGTCTTCTGTTGTAGTTCTAAGGTATTATAAGGCAATACAAGGGATTTAGATTGATTTAGGGCCAATCCACATCAATCCAAATTATTTGGATCAATCCAAACTTATTTGGATGGATCTAGGATCGATCTGACAACTCTCAGGTTGTAGGTTCTAAGTATTTTTTGCACTTGGATAGATCCAAAGTTGCGGAAACACTATATAACGTCTAAACTTTAAAAAACAGTTTCTAATCAATGGGTGAGATCTTTTGACTATTTGGGAAGGTTCTAATCCAATGGAAATAAATCATTTTCATCCAATATATATAGAGAAGCACTCAAATGAGCAAGGTGATGGTCATGAACAAAAATCACAACTCTCTTGCTCTTAATTTTGGAAAATTGTGAGAGATTTAACTCTCTATTCCATTGAGAATCTCTCTAAGCTTAGATAGGTAAATCAATACCGAAAAAGGACCATTCCCTACTTCCACCTTGTTCCTACTAAGTCAAATCATCAAGTGGAAGAAACCAAGGTGCCAGCACCCAAATTTTGACTCGGGTCATGTGATAGCATAAGGATAGCATAACAACACCTAGGCATCAAGACTCTAAGCACCATTGGCGTAGGAAGAATAAGCCTAGACTTTAGGAGGTTAGGCATTCCCAAGGAAGTCTTTCCAGATACTTCAGGCCTAAAGTGCACTATTTCAAGATAAATCCTAATCTCTCACAAAAGCATCAATAGGACTTTGAGGGTCCACATTCATGTTGGTTGTAATTTTTTTGACCTCTATAACCCTTTCATCAGTAAAGCATCACAAGTGAAAAAATTACCATTTTGCCCTTTTACCTTCAAAGGCCCAAAACCCACTATCTATCCTTTAGATCATTGAATTTCTCTCATCTATATAAGCCTTCCTACCATGCATCATAGACAAAGAACCCTCATTTACACATTTTTTGACCTACGGGTAAAAAATTACCGTTTTACCTTTTTCACCTCCAAGAATTCACCTCTCGACCCTCAAAAGACCCCTGAAACCTCTCCCATTCTCAAAATGGTGTAATTCCAGACCCTATGCACCCCTGCTTCTCCCATCTTTAAGAAACTCATAACAGAGTCGACCCTCATCAAGATTAGCAACAGTCAACCTCTTAACTTAGGTCATCCCCGACCCGAAAAAGACCCCTTGAAAAGCTCTTAGAGACTCATCTAATCTCTGAATTTTGAAAGATCAATGGTCATACCTTGCCCCTAACCTCAGCTTCAAATCTTCAGGTATGAGAAAAGAACTTTGATGTCTCAAATTTGAGCAAAATCTCAAATTTTTCCCAAAGGATAAAAAAGCGGACTTAATCCCGTTTCACTCATATGAAGCCAGCGTGTTCCCCAGTTGTTCGAATCATGATCAGTTGGCGTCCATCTCTCCGAAATTACGAAACCTTCAAAAAACTGTCTAAGGGACACGAGCTTTCATGTAATTTATCCGAGCAGATTCCCTCAATTACTCTAAAAAGGAATAACAATTTCATACTAGGAATCGGGTGATTAATCGACTCTTGGGAGTTCGCCCAAATTCAAAAATTCGGTCTGTCAGTGGCCACATCCTCGTAATTCCAATACCTTCAAAGTATCAAAATATCACTGGATTACAAGATCCCCATGTTCTACACCATCATTTTCCGCTCAAGACAGAACAAGTCGCATTATCTGTATTTGACACACGGAATGCCCTTAAAGATTCTCCCAAACTCAGAACGAGGCAAGGTAAGGCTCATTTGTTTGGTCTCTACCCTATTTTCGAAAGACCATTTCATAAACTTGAGCATTGAAGGAGGTCTAATAGCTTAATTCCCCCGACCTTCATGTAACTACGAAAACTTGATCCTTGCAAATGACCCCACTTCGTAAATCCTCTAGCAAATGCCTGGGAATCCAATATTTAATCCATTAGTTCCTATAGTTTTGATACTCTTCAGGCTTCAAAACCCCCAAGCACAAATCAAAGTAGAGATCCACATAAGATACATGAGCAGTTCCCGTCAGGAAATCCCCGTACGATTAAACATGTATTTTTGGTGCAGTTTTCAGCTCAATTATCAGAATTTAGTGTAGTTAGAGGCTATGGTTTGCTTGAACCAAGGGCCATCTTTCACCAGATAATTTCTAAGATCAATTTTACCTCTTTGCCCTTCCAAAATGTATCTGTGAGCTTTTTAGGATAGAAAAACCTTGATTTTACCTCTTACCCTTATCATAATTTGGTTTTGTTTAGCTCGTTGCGACTGATCATCCGAGACTTCAAAACCAGACACTGAGTTCGCCCAATTCCGAGCCCGAGAGCCATAGAAATGGGTCATGTAGTAGAGATACAGAAAAATTGGAAAGTAATCATTACACCTTAGTGAGCTAAAGCCTTAAGGCATGTTAACTCATTAATGAAATTAAGGCATTCACCACTTAAGGCTAGGTTACCAACCCTTGGATGGACATCTTCTCTAGTGCACCCTCACCCCACACCCTTAGATCTAGGAGCTGAATTTCACATCCCTAAAGTCTCACTCATGACCCTCCAAATGGCACCTTGATGCCTCACCCTTGTTACTTGTAACTTACCTACACCTATCAAATGACATCTAAACCTACCCCCCTTTTTCCACCTAACCAATGCATGTAAACCAACACTCTCTCATCCTCACCCTCCATTTAGTTAGCCCAAATCAATCCTAACCCTCCATCTCTTCAAGACACTTGTCTAAGTCCCTTAGCACAAATGTCACACATGCAATTCATGTTGAATATGAGCCCTCCACCTCACTCTAACTAAACACATATTCACCCTACACTTAGAAAACCGTAGGATTGATCTCAGCTCTACACCACATCACATTTGGGGTTATAAATAGCCACAAATTTGTGATACATAGGGTTGGCCACAAAAAATCCCAAATCCAAAAGAAAGAGGAAGAACAAGAAAAAAAATAAGGATTCATCAACCCTATGTTAGTTTTGGCCCAAGGTAAACCTAAACTTGTATTCAATTCACTTTTTCCTTCATCATATATCAAATTAGTAAGCTTTTATATTGTCCAATTCATGCTAGAGCACTGCTCTAATTTGGGTTACACAGTAGAGGCTCAACAACCTCTACTTGTTCTCATTTTTTACCCCTTTCCATCCAATTTTCTTATGATTTTTGTAGAGGTTTTCTTGAGCCCAAATTTGACTATGTTAGACTAGACATATACATGATATTCTGTATTTAATTTCATGAATTTAGGAGGTGTGAAAGGCTTTGAGATGGTCCCCTAAATAGACCTAAAAAATTGGGTCTTTTGAGACCTAGTTTTGATGAATATTTGTTGATTTGTTTTTGAATTTTTTATTCATGATATGAAGCCCAATTGTTTATATATTGTTCATATATGTACTACCTATAAGTATGCATAATTTTAGAATTTTTCCATACCCCTAAGGGGTCTAAATGACCGAAATCAGGTTGCTAGATTTTGGTTACAGGCCTAATTCCTGTTTTTTAGGGAATTAAAAAATATGCATTGGAAAAATAGGTGTATCAACAAACAGGCGTTAGAAAAGTATAGGCTTATTATATATGGTTGGGAATATCTCTCTCTCAGCTTTTCAAAGTTACCAACCACAGTTAATTTACAATTTTGTGGAGAGAGATATTGCACTCTGGAGGACAGACTGTCCAAACCCAACGCCTGATTTTTAACCTGATAAAAAATAGGCATTAACCGCACAAATAGGCGTCAGCTTGAAAAACAAATATTAGACAAGTATAGATTTATTTATATGATTGGAAAGATCTCTCTCTCTCAGCTTTCTAAATTGACCAACCACGATTAATTTATAATTTTGTGGAGAGATATATGCCCGCTGGAGTACAGACTATCCAAACCCAACGCCTGATTTTTAACCTGTTAAAAAACAGGCATTGACAGCACAAATAGGCATTAGTTTAAAAAATAGACGTTAAACAAGTATAGGCTTATTATATATGGCTGGAAATATCTCTCTCTCAGCTTTCTAAATTGACCGCCGACGCTCAATTTAGAATTTTGTGCGGAGATATGCCCTCCAGAGTACAGACTATCCAAACCAACTCCTATTTTTTAATCAGTTAAAGAACAGGCGTTGACATCACAAACATGCATCAGTTTAAAAAATAGGCATTAGACAAGTATAGAATTATCATATATGGTTGGAAAGATCTCTCTCTTTCTCTCTTAGCTTTCCAAATTAACCAACCACGCTCGATTTAGAATTTTGGGGAGAGAGATATGCCTTCCGGAGTATAGATTGTTTAAACCCAATGCCTGTTTTTTAATCTATTAGAAAATAGGCGTTGACAACATAAATAGGTGTTAGTTTAAAAAATAGGCATTAGATAAGTATAGGCTTATCATATATAGTTGAAAATATCGCTCTCTCAGATTTTCAAATTGACCGACCATGCTCAATTTTAAATTTTTTGGAGAGAGATATGCCCTCAAGAGTACAGGCTGTCCAAACCCAATGCCTGATTTTTAATTAGTTAAAATTTAGGTTTTGATAGGAAATATAGGCGTTGGAGAAATTCAGGTGTTGGGATCTAGGACTCACCCTAGTGAACCCTGACCTTCTCTAAAGCCTATACACAGGTAACTGACATCTTGAATTTCATCCATGTGCTTAGGCACCTTTGTGGGCCCTGTTTTCTGGCGTTAGGATGGATTTCAGGTGTTAGACCTGTGAAAGTCAAATGAAACATAGTTTTAAACCAATCCATTCCATAGACATAATCTATGAATCCCTTCATTGTAAATACCTCTTTCAGCTTTCCCAACAATCATAATAAGGTAGATTATATGCTTGTGATCTCCAAGTATATCAAATACCTGAACTTTACTTGGGAGACAACGCTTGAGTCGTGGCTGCTACGTCAGTGCAACCAGGGTCTTCACCTACCCATTCACTAGATTTCAACCCGTCCTGACCTTTTACGGTTTTCACCTTTCCTTAGGGTCATGTTGTAGTGGTTCATGACTCAAAGACCCTAAGACTTGGCTATAGCCCAATTAGGTTCTCAAAACCATGCACATTAGTACAACATAGTCCCGACCCCCATTTAGCTAACTTGTCTACATTTTACAATAGCGTGGAGTACTTTGTAAGTATACAAATAATCTAAAATGATCTACTCTAAATCACTCTCACAGTTAGACGTACTTGACTACCGAGATTGGCACACACAACAAACCCCTAGAACTATATGCAGTTTGATCCTGACAAAACCCTAGGAACATTGGAACCATAAGATCGGGTATGTAGGCATCTTGGGATTATGTCTCAGGTGCAACTGCAATGATCACACCACGGGGGTGGTCCTGACCAATAACTTTACATTTAACAAGCATGGACTTTAGCATAATTCAAAACATGTATGAATGAGAGAAGCCGCCCTAAAAAAGCGAGTATTTTGGGTGCCTAACACCTTCCCTAAATACAACTAAACAACTTACCCTTTATCTTAGGAATGTAGATCAATATTAGGAGTTAAACCCCTAGACCTTCAGGTCTAGACTTCTCCTCTTCACCCGGAGAGGAGAACCGATGTCCAACTCCATCGGTTAACCTCGAGTTGGTGACAACTCCCAGAAAAGCTTAAACCTATTGTAAAAGGGTTAGCAACCATTCACACACTAGCATCACATGCCGAAGAGTGAGCCTGAAAACCAGGGGCGGGTGGGGGAATCCGAACCCCTCCCGAATGTTGATCTCCACAGTAACAGAGGAGGAAGGACCCCAAATATTAGCATAGAGTAATTCCAATGGTGTTGTCGAATTAGTTACAGATTTATTCAAATGAGTTCTATACATTTTTGAAACATCATAGTGATAACAGTCATCAACAGAAGAGCTAGATACATGTAGAAACTTCAAAATAGAATCTAAAATTCTAGAATTAGGATAGCTTAATCTATTGTGCCAAGTGATTGAAGGCAGTTGCTTGCACTGAAATGTTGTAGTTGTATGTTGAGTAGAAGGTGAAGTAGGCATCGGGTATACTCCATTTCTACAGAGCCCGTAGTTTATCACTTCACTTGAGGCCTTGTCCTAAATTACAAATGAATTCCTATCAAAAGCTATTAAACAATTATTGTCTTGTGCTAATTGTTGAACTGACATTAGCTTAGCTGAAATGTTAGGAATATGCAGGACTCTGTTCAACTTTAAAGTAAGAGTGGGTGTAGAGACAGTACCGGATCTAGTGTTTTGGATGGACAGAGTCTGACTGTTCCCAACTTACACCTTTATGTTTCTAGTATAGGGCACATGGAGGCTCAATGAGTTCAGTTTAGGGGAGACATGGTTACTCGCCTCAGTATCCAAGTACTAGGAAGCATCAGGTAGGTGTAGTCCAAATGGTGAACCAAAAAATTGATGACTAGAGGATGGAATTGCAGGGATATTGGTCATACCTAATCTGTTTGGAGGAAGGAAGTATGCAGGAGTTACTAAGTTATTTCCATGCCCCTGTGATGAGAAGGACTGTTGTTGTGGTCTTTGGAATGCCGGATCATGCCTGTGGTCACAGTCATAGGCAAAGTGCCCCACCTTGTCGAAGATCTGGCAATATAGGCGGTTCTTGTACCTTCCTCTTCCTTGTCCCCTATATTTGTTTGATTGATTTCCTTTCTGTTGTTGTGTATCTTCAGATGGCACAGAAGTTGTTGCAAATGTGGAAGGTTGAACATTAGGAGATAGAGTGGTAAAAGAATTCAACGTATTCCCTTCCGATCTCATGAGTAATTGTTGTTCTTCAATTAGCATTAAATCTTGAAGTTCAATCATAGATATAGGTTGAGGTCTCCAATGCACAGTAGTGTTAAATGTATAAAACTCATTTGGTAAACCGTTGATTAAATAGAGAACGACATCCTCGTCGTCAACTGGAGAACCTACAGTGACTAATGTATCTATGAGCAGCTTAACTTGTTGTAAGTACTCGGCCATGGATTGTGCCCCTTTCTTGGCATTTTGGAGACAAATTTTTATCTGTAACATGTTATATTTGGAAAGGGAGGAATATTTCCTCTCAAGAAGAGACCACACTTCTATAAATGATTAGTGTGAGAGATATTGGAAATTACCCTTTTTGTGACTGCAACAAAGAGACAGATGAGCAACTATTGGTCTATGATCTGCCAATCTTGAAATTCCTTATTTGGAATTGACTTGCCATCTTTATCTTAAAGAAATTCATCCGATGGTTAATGTGAACCATCTATCAGATGTTGTAAGCAATAAGCATGCAAGACTGCCTGGAATTAGGATTTCCAAACAAGAAATTTCTCTCCAAAGAACTTAATGGTGATAAGAGAGGAAAGGATTGTAGAGAGAGAATTCGAATGTTGAGAAGAAATTGGAGAGGAAGAAGATAGAGAATTCAATGTTGTAGACATGATTTTCAGAGAATGAAGGAATGTTGTAGATGAAAAAAGAAGAAGACGAACTCAAAGTTTTCAGAGAAAGCAAGAATGAGACTCTAGTCTAGCACTTTGATACCATGAAAGTAAAACTAAAATGGTAGAAAATGAAATGAAAAGCCAAAATACCTCAAAAAACTACTGAGGGACGATATTTATAGAAATCGTTTACATTACCTCTTACAATGACTGATAACTACTTACAGATAATATTGTTACAACTATACTCCTCTCTTAACTAACTTATTCCTTTCTCTAACACTACCTAGCAATCCAATGAAGGTATTATGGTTATAGATACAACATTTAAATGTATTTTCTGCAACCTCTAATTCTCTTCTTCAAAACCCATTTTTCCCTAGGCCTAGTACCAGTAAATTCCATGAAATCATATCATTATTTGATGGGGAAAACTACATTAAGGACCCTTTTGGCAGGTCCTGACTAACCAACGTAACCCCAATCCCAGGAGGACCAACCCAGAAAGTTCCGAAGGGCCAACCCCCCGACTAGCCGAACACCAAAACCCCTGACCGACAGTCAAAGCACCCGACTCCCCAAGATACTACTTGGACCATTAATACCCCTAGGACTTTTAGACTACACAAGACCCCAAGGCCCCCGAAGTTAGAAATCCCTCGACCCATTAAGGCGTGATAACCCTGATTGACTCAGCCCAAGGATAAACATGATCAAAAAACTGTTATCTAGATAGAATATTCTTCGCAGTAAGCCTACCAATTCTGAGAAAAGGACGGAAAAGGTAGGAGAGACACGGCTAAGGACATGGCCAACAACGCCATGTGAGAACGTGAGGGAAAGCGACATGCGAGAACGTGGGAGGAAAGTGACTTGCGAGATTCACCCTGATACACCCCACTCAGCCTATAAATACAATTACCACTCCATCTTCCAAGTATGAGATATCAACAAACCCTAATAGAGAGGAGCTCTACTTCCTATAGTCCCCCTGTTTCCCTGAGTTGATCATCGGACAGCTAGAGGCCGGCCCCCTACCAGCGCTAACTCCTTGACCTTCTCTCATTTCTTGTGTGCAGAGTCTGCCTAACCGAGGACCTGGGTTGACCCTGGGACCATCTGATTAGCATAAAGAAGGTGGTGAAATCTATGTGCCATTAGTTGGCACCGTCTGTGGGAACTTCATTTTGCTGTAGAACCTAAGGTCCATATGGTCGAGACCAAATCGATGGTTGCTCAACACGACCAGATTAATGGGGTTTGACGGGCTGGAGACCTCTGTCTCTGATGGGGCACGCCCTATGAGCCCAAGGGTGGATGCGCTTGAGCAGAAGATTTAGGGGTTTACGGAAAATGTGCAACTGCTGATGGAGCATAATTGTGAGATTATACTAGAATTGAGAAGCCTGAGGACTGCACCAGGGGATGGCGATACTGGGCGACTTGGGTCTAACACCCCTCCAGCCAGAAGCCATGGCCAAGAGCATGAAGACGACGCATTAAGCATCTCAGCTTTCCGATTCTGAAAAAGCAGTCATGAAGAAAGGGTTTATATCTCAGGATCCTGGGAGGAAAAGATGGAGGACGTAAAAAAAGAGATGGTGACAATGAAGGAAGCCTTGAAGGGAAAGGCCTTAGCCACTATCGACGAGCTGATTTAGAGGACGAACCATCTCTTCACCTCTGAAGTAATGGCTCCACCCCTCCCTGAAAAATTTAAGCCGCCACAAATGGAGATATTCAACGGCCGCAGGGACCCCCTAGATCACTTGGAGGCCTACAAGACACACATGAACCTCCAAGCGACCCCCGACGAAATTATGTGTCGAGCCTTCCTAACTACAATCAAGGGGTCAACCAGGGTGTGGTTCAGTCGGTTGAAACCAGGTAGCATATCGGATTTCATATACTTAATTCGACAGTTTCTTAGCTATTTCATTGATGGTCAGAGACATCGAAAGTCGGCAGCTTACCTCCTCAATATCAAGCAGAGCAAAGGGGAGCCCTTATAGGACTATATGTCCCGATTTAACAAGGAGGCACAATAAATTGATGATGTCAACGAGAAGATGATCATGGCAGCTCTGATGGCTGGGCTACTGCCCTCTAAACTCTTGCTCTCTCTCTCCAAGAACCCCCCATCCTGCATGATCGACCTCATGGTGAAAGCGCAGCAACACATGAACGTTGAGGATACCCTCAGCACCAGGCAAGAGCAGGATGTTGGGACCAATTCGTAATCTGACAAAAGAAAGAGGGAACAACAGTAGACACCACAAGAAGATATAGGTGGCTGGGGGAGAGAAGGCGACGCCAACCGTGGAATCTGACCTTGGGTTATTGATTTTTTTGTGGTAGACTGCTCCTCTGTGTACAATGCAATCTTAGGGAGGCCGACGCTTAATTGACTCAGAACAGTCATCTCGACCAACCATCTCTTAATGAGCTTCCCAACCAAATGAGGAGTCGAAGAAGTTAAGGGAGACCAAGTGGTAGCCAATGAATGCTATATGGCCTCGCTCAAAGGGTAGCTGGCCCCAAAAGAAAACTTGTTAATCGATAGCTTGGAAGTCCGAGACGAGAGGGCCCGGGTAGTAGCAGAACCTAAAGGAGAATTGGAAGATGTCACCCTAAATCCTAATATGACTGATGGAGTCACTTGAGTGGGATCTAACTTGCCCGAAGAATTCAAAGCCCAATTACGAGACTTCCTTATCAGAAATCGAGAAGTGTTCGCTTGGACATATGAAGATATGCCGAGAATAAATCCCCGTGTGGCTGTGCATAGGCTTAATGTGGACCCGGCCTCAAGGCTTGTCAAGTAGAAGAAGAGAAACTTTGCTCCTGAGCAGAACTAGGCAATTACACAAGAGGTAGAGAAGTTAGTGGCAGCTGGCTTTATGAGGGAAATCTACTATCTCGATTGGCTGGCTAATGTGGTCATGGTGAGAAAGCTGAATGGAAAGTGGCGTATGTGTGTTGACTTCACCAACCTCAATAAAGCTTGCCCGAAAGATAGCTTCCCACTCTCAAGGATTGACATGTTGGTAGATTCCACTATCGGCCACCAAACCCTTTGCTTTATGGATGCCTTCTCGGGGTATAATCAAATAAGGAAGCACGAGTCCGGTCAAGCGAAAACCAATTTTATCACCAACCGAGGACTCTATTACTATTGGGTCATGTCCTTCGGGCTGAAGAACGTGGGGGCAACTTATCAGAGATTCATCAATGAAATTTTTAAAGGCCAGATCGGGAGGAATGTCGAGGTATATGTAGATGACATGCTAGTAAAGAGCCTTTGAACTGAGCAGCATCTCTCCGATTTAAGTGAGAACTTCCAGACCTTGAGGAAGCACAAGATGAAGCTCAACCCCAATAAATACACCTTTGAGGTGTCAGTCGGGAAATTCCTTGGATTCATGATGTCGCAATGGGGAATAGAGGCCAATCCCGAGAAGGTAAAGGCTATACTCGACATGCAAGCTCTAAGAAGTACCAAGGAGGTGCAACGCTTGGTTAGGAGGGTTACTGCATTAAGTTAATTCATCTCCCGGGCCACAGACAAGTTCTACCCCTTTTTCCATCTGCTAAAGAAGGCCTTCTACTGGGACGAAGGGTGCAACAAGGCATTCCAAGAGCTTAAGGACTACCTCGGGCAACTACCATTGATCAATCAACCTGAAGCAAGGTGAGGTGCTCTACCTATACTTATCAGTGTTAGAGACGACAATAAGCTCAGTACTGATAAGAGAAGAGACTAGGGTACAAGCACCAGTATATTACACTAACAAAGCCTTCAGGGGGGCGAAAGAAAGGTACCTAAAGATGGAGAAGATGGCGTTTGCACTAATCGTCATTACTTGACAACTAAGGCCCTATTTCTAAGCCCACACCATCCGGGTCTTGATAAATCAGCCACTCAAGGCCATACTCCATAGGCCCGAAACCTCAGAAAGATTAGTCAAGTGGTCGATGGAGTTGAGCGAATTCGAAATCGAGTACCACCCTCAAAGGGCTATCAAGGGCTAAGCGGTCGCGGACTTCATCGCCAAGTATACCTACGCATCGAGCACATTAACCAAAATACAAGATGAACCATTGAAAGAAGCAAACTAGGTAGAATGGGTCGTATATGTGGATGGTTCTTCCACCAATAGCACAACCAGATGAGGAGTCATCCTCATCACACCAAAGAAAAATAAACTCAAGTATGCCATCAGGTTTGGCTTCAAGGCAATCAATAATAAAGCCGAATATGAATCAATGATCACAGGACTACACCTCACCCATGCACTCGGGGCTAAAAAGGTTAAGGTTCATAGCGAC
>JAOXJP010072548.1:0-15250 GCA_025762735.1 Platanus orientalis
GATTCATATGATGATCATGGGAAAGCATATGTAGATATGTGGTTGTTTAAATGAATTTTACTAATTTCTTTGTTCAAAAACGGTAAACTTCCTTCATCTACAAGTACAAATACAAACCATGGCCAAGTGATAAAAGACATAGTTTGCAAATAGGTTTCTCTTACGTAACATGAGTATGAATAAAAATATAAAGCTCAAACTATAAGGAGCAATATCATATAAGTCCATGGGTATAACTAAATAAGCAATCTAAACATAATCAATGTCATGGACAATAGAAGAGTATATGTCATAATGTAATGATAAGTGTATCATCATTCATTTTCGGAATTTGTCAATATATCATTTTTTTCATATTCATTTTCATAGTTCTTTCAATAGTTAGCTCACTTATCATTAGGATTCGAATACATTCACATCACTTAGTCACTTACATATAGACTTGATTAAATATCTTATTTGTTAGTTCATATCACTTGTCAATAGATATCAAAGATTCAATAATTATTCTCCATTGTAGTGACCCAATGGGACGTCCCGAAACTGTGTTTAATAAGGTTCAATATGAATAGGAGACATAAGTCAAGTCAATAACAATAACTTTCATTGTAGCGACCCAATGGTAGGTCCCAAAACGATATTCAAAGGTTCAATGGTTCAGAATTCAATAAAGTTCTCCCCTATTTCGACCTAGGTTTAAGTCTCTCCCTTATTTAAACCCAAGGTTAAGTCTCTCACTTGTTTAAACCCAAGGTTAAGTCATCAAATATAGAATTCTGCTCCGTTTCAACCCAGAACTAGGTCCCTCCCTTGTTTTAGACCCAAGGTTAAGTCCCTCTCTTGTTTAGACTCAAGGTTAAGTCATAGAATTTTGTTCAAAGTTCAATAGTTCAATAAAGCCCAAAGAAAGTTCAATAATTCAATAAGCCCAAAGAAAGTTCAATAGTTCAATAAGCCCAAAGAGGGTTCAACAGTTCAATAAGCCCAAAGAGGGTTCAATAGTTCAAAGGTTTAATAACATTTCAAGTTCAACAACAATTGAGACATATCAAAGGATATCAATAGTCAATAAGGGTTCTTTGACATATAAAAGAAGACTTCATGGTTCACTGAGTTTCAATCATAATACTTTCACATTCAATTATTTAAAATTTATTCATATAGATCACATATTATCATTTCTTCAAATAGATTTCGATAATTCATAATTCTTATGATCTTTCATATCATGAGATATTTACTTTGTTCAAAGGACTCAATAATACCAAGCATTGGTTCATATTTCATAGTCCATATGTGGAAATCGAGATTTCAATCATACTTTATTTCAATCAAAAACATTTTCTCATGTTATTAGTTTAATGGGATTCACACTTCTTATGGTAATTCAATAAGATTCACTTAAATCAATCATATCATGTTCCATAATAGGAAATTTCATATGTATTTTTATCAATTCGATCTTAGATCTATGTCAATTACATGTCTATCATATAGGTTTCAAAGGAAACATCATGAATCTATCAATAGAAGGCAACTTGAGATCAAAACATGCATAAGTTCAATATTCATATCAATTCACATGAGAATTTCAATGGATAACATGGATTCTTCAAAGGAAACTTAGCATAAGTGACAATCATGGCATCCAACTCATATAAGAATCACTTAAAGTCATAAGATCATCAATCTAGAGCAAAGTTCTCATGATTTCCAATCAAAATAGTCTAGCAATGGGATCCATCATCAATTCACAAAAATCTATAGGAAACAAAAAAGGAAATGACATTAGTTTGCAAGAGTACTTACTATCTTCTTCTATTTCCTTCAAAACCTTAATCAAATATTCATCAATCGTCAATCTCTACAATAACGGTATAGATTCAATGAGAAACTACTGTAGAACAAGAATCTAAGATCCAATTCTCTAAATTCTTACTACACAAGTCTAGATCTAGGTGGCCTGAAACTTACCTTGCTTAGGTGAGTTCATTTTCTCTCAATTCCCTTTCTTTTTTATTCTCTCTTTGCCTTAGAAGTATTCTAACCTAAGTGGGATGTGAAATAGGTTAAATATACGTCAGGTTACGAGAATACCCCTTTCTAAAAAAATTCCAATCGCAAAAGGGAGAAATCCCCCTTTTTATTTTCAAATCTGAGCAATGGTGAGCACTCGGCATAAGTAGCAAGCGCTCGAGGTCCCCTCGCAAGTGCTCATGAGAGCTCACGAGCACTCGAGGCTATATAGCCCGAGCCCTCAAGTGGTGTCACGAGCGCTCGGCTTGCGCGACACCCAAAATAGGGGTGTTTTGGACTTTTGGGCTCCAGCACTCGAGGTGCTCCCTCGTGAGCGCTCATGGGTCTTCACGAGCACTCGAGATGGCCCAGTTTGTGTTTTGTTGGGCTCACTTCAAATCTTCATTCACCAATGATATCCCACTTCTATGTGGGCCTAAGTCCAAGGTCACGGGGTTTTCCTAAGGTCTTCTAAGGCCTTTGGGTCAAATCCATTTGACATGTAAACTGGTTAAACCTTGCTAGAATTACATGATGCAAGTATAGCCGTACAGGGTGTCACATAAGCAAAAGTGGAATATGATCAAACCTCGGGTGAGGAAGAGCTAGCTGCTAAACTTGCTTGAAGTGCTCCGCCCAACTGATAGAGAATATGAACTTGTCCAATCTACTCATGGCTGCCTGAGCTAGATTGTTAGACCATGTATACTCAACCCCCATCAAAGGAGGATCCTTCAACTCATGGGAATTGACAAAATCAGCAAATAATCTCATCTACGAAGTATATCAGATAGCCTTTTCGCTCAAATGGATGTCTGATAACATTAAGGTCACGCCTTATGCACCACGGGGCTAGCCAAGAGGCATGCACTTGAGACAGCTCATCCCACAAAAGCACTTTCTCCGATGCTACTTGAGGACCATAAATAGTAGTGAAAACCCATTCAAAGAAATCCTTCTGCATTTTACATTTGACATTAATGGAGAATCTTTCTAATTGGGTCTCCAGAACTTCAACATCTTTGTTCCAAGCTACGAGGATTCCCCCTGATGCCCCATAGTGTTCTTATGGACAAAACTCCAATTTTTCCTTCCCCACAAGTCAATCTGCTCCTTAGTTCCCAACTTAGTCAGCAAGGACAACAAAAAAACTCCCCACTTCCTACAAATCTCCTTGACTTGCAACCTTTGGTCCCTCTCCCCCCATCCCCCTAACATTCCAGGAGAAAATGTTTGTCTTCATGGGAAACCATGCGATCGGTGCGCCTTCCCTTCCTCTCACTACTTTGATGACACTTGGATCGATCTACTAACTTTGAATGGCCATCATAATTGATGGATGAGATGAGTCTCTTAAGCTTAACCGACCCCCTCCTACCACCTCTTCTACTTGAACGACCACAGTTGTGTCTGATTTTAATACTTCTACGCCTCTCTATCTCCCGAAATAGTTCTTCCACTTTGTATTTGATGCCCAAAAAGAAAACCCCCATTTTTCTGCTAAGATCCATGATGTTTCTCACCACCCACTTAAAAGACAATTGGGGGGGAGGAGGGGGAGAAATCGCAGAGAACGAACCTCTTCATATACTCTAGCTCCCGCTTTGTTCCTAACCATCCCTGATCAAAACCTGATGAGCATGACACCACCTCAAGCTCAAACACATCTTTAATGCCCTCATTGATCATATCTTCCACACGATCCCCCATTTTGCCCACTTAACTCCAGAGGGTTCAGAGAGAGGTTGTGAGAGTTGACTAAATAAAGTTGAAGAAGGCACTGGCTTGAACATGGTACTATTCTCCTCCAACGAGTGAAATAATCCCTTTTTCGGTAAAATCCCCTCCAAACATTCACCTTCCTCTAGAGTATGTCCCAGAAATGCAAAAAACCCTGCTTTAGGGAACAAAATCTCAAGTCTGAATCAAATGAAGCCCTTTCTGAGTTTATCATCACTCGTTTGCCTTTACCTGGTGCCTTCAACCTGTTCTTAGGTTTGACCTCGGTTTGATCCTCCCGGATGACTATCCCATTTTAGCTTCTTTGAGCTAGAGCAGAGGTCAATCACTTCAATATTTCGATTCCCTGAACAGGTCGCCTCAACTCTATTAAGGCATTTGGATTCGATACAATATCCCCCTTTTAACCTTGCCCTTGACTCTCGACTTGGGCTTCAGAGCATGACAGGGGCCCATTTGATACAAGGACGGTCCTTTCCATCCATGATTCTTGATAGGGGCCCAATCTTCCTTTCCTATTCAGGCCATCTTTCCCAAACAATTCAGTTTGAGTCTCTTGATCCACTCGTAAACCCCAGAATTCCTGGTTTGCTCTCTGGGTTTGACCTCTTGATCAAAGTACGGATGAACATCATCATCTTCTTTGCCTGATAAGAAGTTGAAATAAGACCACACCTCAACCGAATTTGAATTTCGTCTATATCTCCCCCCTTTCACCGTATAACAGACCTGCCTACCCTTTCCCATAACTACCGAATTATCATCTCAGACATCTATACATTCATTTGCACATGGCACTCCATCCACCATTGTCTTTCCTTAAAGAAATGCTCCTTGGTCCCTCGACACAATCCCTGGAATCCTCTTTGAGTCTCAAGGCCAAGGATTTAGAAATTATCTTGTAGGTACTCCCCACCAGACTCACAGGTCTAAAATCCAAAAGATGGATTGCTCCCTCCTTTTAGAGAATTAATGCAATATAAGAAGCATCACTCTCTTTGTCCAAGAAGCTCCTCTCAAAAAAGTCTTTATTACCAACATAAGATCCTCCCGAACCACGTCCCAACAAGCCTTGTAAAAAGTTAAAGAAAAACCATCTAGCCCAAGAGTTTTATCACCCTCCAACAACCATATCACTTTCTTCACTTTTTCCTCTTCAAAAGGTCTCTCTTGCCATTCTACCTGGCCATGATCAATACAAGGCAGCTACAAGCCATCCACTATCAGCCTACCAGGCCTATCTTCCCTGTATAATTTCTTGAAGTAATCTTCCACATGTCGTTTTATCTCCTCCTCATCCTCCACTCTAACACCCTCCACCTGAAGTCTGTGAATCCCATCGATCACCCTACGAGCATTTTCCATCTTGTGAAAGAACTTCCTATTATTGTCCCCTTCTTTTACCCATTGAACCCTAGACTTCTAACACCACATTACTTCTTCCATACCAAGAACCCTGTCAAACTCCAACCTCAATTCCTTCCTTACTAACCTCTCTTCGTCCACAAGGCCCTCAGCCTCTTCCTTCCAATCCCATCTCTAAACCTTCTCCAAACAAGCCATTTTCCTTCTCTCAATGTTCCCAAAAAAACTCAATATTCCATCTTCTCAACCTATCCCTTCTCCCCTTGAGCTTTAGACGAAATCCTTGGCCTAGAGGACCCCACACCTCTAACTCCTCCCACCAACCTCGAACATCTCAACAAATCCCGAGTGAAGGAGCCACATGTTTTGGAACCTGAAGGGAAAAGGCCATGTTCTGCTTACCCCACCCCACCCCACCCCCTCCTTTCAGAAGAAGGGGTCTGTGATCGAACCCAAGTCTCGGCAACGCGCTCACAATAACCGGTGAGAAGTACTCCTCCCACTCCCCAAACACAAGGAACTTGTCCAATTTGCTCATAGGTGAGTTATCCTAAAAATTTGACCAGGAAAATCTAATCCCCTGAATAGTCAAGTTGATGAGCTCATTATAGTCAACGAAGTCATAGAACTCGTCCATCTCCCGTGTCCTCCGCACAGCTCTATTCCTTTCCTCAAGGTAAAGTACCTCATTAAAGTCACCCTTAATACATCAAGGCAGCCCCAACACGCTCGGACCCTATCAAATTCAGCAAGGAAAGTCCCCAAGTTACCTCCCCTTGTCGGCCCATATATGCCTGTTACCATCCAACGTTGGCTCTCCCCTTTAACTAACACTGCCAACTATGCTGAAAATAACTTCGTCCAAGCCATCACGCAGTCCACTAACTCCTTATCCCAGATCAGAAGAATCCCCTCGAAGCTCCCATAGAATGGACTACAACCTAGCCCGGGTTATCAAAGTGACATATGCTCCGGATCACCTCCCTATCCACACTTGACAACTTGGTCTCTTGCAAGATAATGATCCCTGGATTATACTTGTTGCTTAATTCTTTCACAAGACGCCTTCTATCACGGCTACCTAACCCCCTAACGTTTCAAGTGAGGATATCTTCAGGAGCGACTAGATCTTGAATCCCTCTGTTTCTTGGTCGAACCTTCCCCTTCCACCCCACCTCCTTTCTCATACGAAACTCCCCAAATGAGGTTACGAAGTCCCCTAGGAACCCTTCCCCTATTCTCCCTCCCCCCTTCACAACTAGCTTGACGAGCCACCTCCCTCTTTTCCAATTCTACAAACTCCTACACAATCAGCTTAAGACCTTCAAATGAAAGGCCCAACACACCACTTACCTCAGCAAGTTTCTGCAAAACCTACTCAAAGACTGCAACGACAGGTGGTTCCTCAAGCCCCTGCTTAGGCCATTCAATGAGGCCCAATTGCCTTCCGTGAGACAACTTCACTGATTCCCTAATTAACCGTTGGAATCCCCCTCCACCCAAAACTTCCTTCTGACACCAAAGCTCTCCCCCCTATCCCATCTCTTCTCACTCCTTCAAACCCCTGCCCAAGTTCCCACTGAGACAGATGAGGTTCCAAGTAACATGCCATCCCTGATGAATCCAGATCTACATCACCACGTTGAACTGAGATAGCCAGGGGATAACTTTCCTCATCCACACCTTACTCCAGCACCTAAGCCTTGCTTTTCTTCCCCCAAGTCAGCATAGGAATCTTCTAGTATCCTGACGTATCCCAACACCCCCAAGGGCACTCCGAATGAGCTTATGGTAGGAGTTGCACTCTTCTAACATCTGTATAGTATGGGGGGCACTGGTTGACACATGTTCAAATAAGCCTCTCCCAATGGTTCTCCATCCATCTTCTCCCCATGTAGGCACCACCTCCGCCTTACTTCCGTACATCTCCCCAGGGCTCTTTGTGCATTGGGATACCGCCTTACCTTACCTGTGGGCCAGAATCACGTCATTTGAACCTGAGCCTCGAACCTCGTTGCCTCCTCCCATCCCTTCTGTGTCAAGCTCAGAAGTCTCGTTAACCCCTCCTGCCCCTATGTGCAAGTTCCCTTGCCCCTCCCCAGCATCAATAGACCCCTTATGGCCTCCCATTCTCATAAACTTTCCCAAACGATCCTCTTGCTTGTTGAAATCACACCTAGCCCCCTCTGTTTCATGGGGCGCTAATGGAGAGCCCTCCCGAGTTCCCAAATTACCCCCAACCCCCTCCGCCTCTTGAAAAACAATGTGGGAGCCCTCCCGACTATTAAAACTTTTGCTGAACCCTTCCTCCTCATTGAGATTATTACTAATTCCTCCCCCCCCCCCCGACTTTCCAATTTACCCCCAGCTCCCTCCTCCTCATGATGCTCAACTATATGACCCTCCCTTCTATGTAAATTCCCCTCTACTCCTCCCTTTTATTGAGTAAAAGATTCCAAAACCCATCTTTTTGTTTGAGATGCTTCATTTTCCTCCATCTGACGAAAAGGCCAAGTATCTCTCACTTCCTTCCCACTCCCTGGACCGTCGTTTTCCCTCCCACCACCTGGTTTAGACACCATCTCCAAATCGAGGTGTACACCAACAACGGTCTCCCTTGTCTCCACTTCCCCCACACATGTCAACGACTCAACGTACCACAACAAAGCCCCATTTTGAATTTTGAAATTATCCCCAAAAGAACACATCTCTCCGGCCGGCGAGGTCATCCACACCATCTCCGGCATCCCCAAAGAAATCTCTAGCCACCCTTCGAATCTTTTCTAGGGAACCCACAGGAACTCCAATCCTGGCTAATTCATAAGACACCAAATTTTTAGTTTGATCATCCACTTCAACAAATCCTCCGTAGAGGCCTCCAATGGCCCTGAAAAAGCCTGAGGTCCACAAATGAAGGGGAAGTCCCCGGACCTTGATCCATCGAGTTGCATCAACTATCTCCCTTGCAAGAACATTGACATCAGGTTCCCACCTCAAAAATCCGAGATTAGCAAGCATCATAGTTTCCCTTTCTGACTCCATGAACACAACGCACCTATGCTCCCCAGACGACTCCACCTAGGTGTCCTCTCCAAATGAAGAATGCTCCTTAAACGGACAAAATCCTCTTCCCAGTTCATACCCCCCTCCATTATATACCTAAACATAATCATCAACATTGCCACACAATAGACAATCAATGCCATGAAATTTTTCTTCTCATTGAACTCTCTTTTATTTATCCTTTTTTTGCAATATTATTTATTTCCAAATACCTCACCTCTTCAAACATTTTGGACGATTAGACACGTTTGGGAAGCCACCTAGAAAGACTTGCTTCAACATAAGTAGCCCATTGCTATTAATCCATTATTCATAGTAACTACAAATTGACTTTTTTTTTGTCATCCTCTTGTGACCTAAGCTGCCACCCAATATTTGGTGTCTTCTTTGACATTTTTGAAAGGATAGGACAATGCTTCAACGTCTTTCCCTTTTTTTTCTTCTTCCTCCTCCCAATCTTCCTCTTATTATCAATATATATGCACATTCTTTATATATTTTCAAAAATGCTTAATTTTCTCCGAAAGCATGATATCAGTCGCCATGTCTACCAAAAATATGCATTTTAAAAATAAATATATAAATTTTTATATGTCTGTAGGTTCCACCCAACACCGACATGTCGGCCAACACTAACAGAGACAACAAAATATTTTAAACTATGATTAAAACCAGTTTTCAAGGCCTAATTTCTTTGGTCCATGGTTGGTAGAGAGAAACTTGACAAACACCATCCACAAAGAAATAAGGTTGCAAGTTGGGCTGGGATAGACTGTGCTAAGGTCAGCCCATGCCCAGCCCAAAAAACAACACCTAGGCTTGAACTTGGCCCATTCTAAAAAGTGGGCTTTTGGCCAAATTTGGACTGACCCAAACTTCCAAAAGTCAGTAGGCTGTTAAGCTTGCATAATATAATATTACATTAGATAAATATTTTTTCAGCATCTTTATTTATATTTATGATAACACTATATATATTGTATATATTGTAGCCTGGGCCATTAAGGTCATTGGGCTGAGCCAAGGCCTGCTTAAACTCAGCCCAAATTTTATGTCAGGCTTAAAGCTTGGCCTGAACTCGGCCAAACCCGAAATAAAGCTATCCCAACCTGCCAAAACTTTGGACCATACAAATCGGGCTTCAGGCCAGCCTGGCCCAAGACGCAGCCCTACAAAGAAAGAAGAGAGTGACCAGTGGAGATTGGCTAACTTCCCATACCACATTAGAGATTTGGCCAAAGGATGGTCTATAAAATTCTCCCATATGTCTCAGAAGCTAATGAGGGCAGATTCATTGGCAAAACAGGGTTTAAATAAAAACACTTTGTACATATAAAATTCTTGTCCCTAGTTTTGTCACCATTTTACAATTATTTTAATACATTTGTTTATTACTTATACATTAAGTTCTTGCTTATATCCTGTAAAACTATTTGAGCTTTAGATCAGTCCAAATGTTCATTAGAGTTCAATTCAATAGAGTAGACCCATTTCCAACCAATCAAATAGGCCCCTAAGGGTATGAAAACATAATCCGCCATTATCATTACAGTAAAGAGATCATATGCCCCTAATGGGATGGATACATAACCACACCATCATTATAATTATGGGCCATCAAATCTCTTCACACTCATGTTTAATGTGTGCATATAGGTAAAAGGAAAAATGTTATAATCTAAAGAGAGAAAATATGAGTGGTGATGGGAATCGGATCAATCAGGTGGCCAAGGTAAGAGCTCAGCGCAACAAAATTTTACCTGATGAAATATAGAAAGGTACCTAATGATGAAATTGAAGTGGACTAACTTAGAGCATGTACTGATTGGATGAACTGTCCGGTAGGAATTGATATAAGAGGAGTGGGTTGGCAATTTTTTGTCTCCCTCTGATAAACCTTAAGAGGTCAAACAGAAATAATGGTGTTGCATGAGAATTTCAGTGATTGCATCTTTCTTTTAACCCAGTCTTTTTTTTTAATTTGTCACAACTTGTGTTGCTTGTGTGAGTTTGTGAAAATCCAGAAGTTTGAAGAGAAAGTTAAAAGCACCAGCTGATATTATAAGTTCTTTTGAGGTTCCCATGCATATCGAATCAGTATCAAAGCATTCGCATTCAATATTGATCTCGCTGTTGTGGCTTGCATTGCATGACTATTTCCATATCAAATACTGGATTACAAGATAGTGTCCACTGCAAGAACGTAGATTTTTGTGTTCAAGAAAAATTAGTCAGATTTTTATATAGTCATATCATTTAATAACAAAATAAATCTTCTTTCTGCATCCTATGTTATTTCTTGTCTACATTTTTTTGTTGTTCATCTCTCACTATAATTTTTCTTTTCTTTTTTGCATGCTAAGTGAGTCTACAAATTTCACCTAGGCAATAATAAGTGTGTCAAAGGAAATTGTTTATGGAGACATACGAAATGTGCCTCCAAGATTTTGACTTGAAGAATAAACTATAAACAATGCTTCTAATGAACACCCGTCCCCAACAAACTCATACAAACCAACCAAAAAAGAAAAATAAAAGGTACTAAGGATAGAGGCAAAACCTTTTTTCACTGATCTTTGTAGTAACTGCACCTTCAGCGAATCTTTCAGGACAATATTCCTACAATGCAGTTCAATGTCACATAATAATGAATAAGGATAAAAAAAATGCATTACCACACAATCTTCAAAATCCAACTGCATGCTGTTGATAAAGTTGTGATTGATATAATCATAAAATCAAATATATATAATGGTTAAGTAGTTGGGATAAAGCTTTGTTGAGTTGAGTTGAGTTTACAGCAGTCAAATGACCAAATTGAGGAGCCCTATTTAAAAAAAAAAGCCCGCTTATTAGAATCTAGGGCAGATTGGCATGAGCAAGCCTAAACGAGGCAGCTAACAGGGTTTAGAGTCCTCAAAGGAGAATTACAGGCCACACCCTTCGAGGTGCATCGTTTGGAGCATTCCGAGCACAAGAACCAAGTGTTAGGGATGCAATATGCGCAGAGTGGTCGGTTGACCATGCCTCAATGTTAGGTGAGTAGGGTTGATTATAGGTGCAAGTGGTGCTAAAATTCTAGGTTGGGTCACTGGCAAAACCAAGTTCCCATTTGAAGCTGCTTGGGGAGTCAAGAAGGGGTCCTTAGTGAGGAATTTGTGCACAATCAAACATGCACATGAGCACTTGAAGTACTGCGGAGACCGTGAAGGTTTGAAGAGTAGAAGGTATACAATGTTTCTAAGGCTAAGTTGAGTAAGTTATAGAGCTAAGATTAGAAAATATTCTGCCAGTGAAATAGCATGGAGACTGAAGTTTGGAGGATTTGAATCATTGGAAAGCCATTAAATAAGGGTTACCAGATCTAACAAAGGACAAGTACGCAAGTGAACTGAAGTGGCTCTTGTATATACCCCCACACAAGAGGGCGAGATTCAAGTCTTGTGTTTTATGTGGGTTAATTAGAGTATATCAGGTGGTTGGGGTTAATTGTAATAAGGCCATTAGTGCCAAGGGATTTTTGGATTTTCTGGGACAAGGGTACACTTGTAATAAGGCATAATTGCCATGGGCATTTGGAAATCAGGGTGGGTCAACAGCTAGGAGTTTCTGGACTTATTTGAGTCTGCAAGTCAACATATCGGGCCCTCCCACATGTGCTGGTTGACACCTCTATGGAGTATCAAATTGATAGTAATCTAATGTTTAGGAAATCATAGTTTTAGAAGTCCATGTTTTTAGAAAGTTTAAGATAGCAAGTATCTTAGATTTTAGAAGTTTCTATTTTTTTTTTATTGTCATATTTTGGAAGTTGTAAGCATATTTATAGGCCATACACGACTGCAATAAAATCAGCTTATGATGAATTTATGAACTGAATATTGGTTCATTGGGTTTTATTCCCTCTATCTTCTTCCTCTATGGTGCAGCTGTGAGGTTCCCTAACCTATCTCCTTCTTCTTTTCTCTTCTTCTTCTACTTCTATCTTTTTCTTCTAAAACCTTCACGTGAAGTCCCAACGCTTCTCTCTCTTTATCTAAGAAATTTTACCAAGATTCTCTCTCCTATCTTCCCCAAACGCACCCCTTCTCCCCTGAACTTTTATCCGGAATTCTCTCATACACCATATCAAAAGTTTAATGTATATATATATATATATATATAAAAGGCTTCCAATATCTGTCTGTAAACAAATTTGCTCTCTTTATTTTTATCAAATCTGATCACGTGTTAAGAGTTTCCATTTTGTATTCTCTTTCTCGTAAATTTTATCACCCTAATTAAACATGTACAATCCCTTAAACCTATTAATCTTCTCACACGTTTTCATTTGCTAGTGTTGTCTCTAAAGTCTAAAGCAATAAACTCGTATTCCATCATTAGGGCTATGCAGGTTTGTTTGAATGATTTCTGATAGAGAACACCTCCACCAACCACCAAGAGCAAAAACTTAATCATCAGTGATTTTAGTCTCATATGAATCGTAGATCCAGTTAGAATCATTATTTTCTTCCAATACAGCAGGATGTCCTCCAAAGTGAAGCCTGAGCTTAATCGTTCCTTCTGGTACTAAAGTATTCTAGAATATGCCAGTGAATTTTTTTTTTTTTTTAATGGACGAGTCTACATAATCTACCAATAAAACATGCTATCTTCAGTCACCGGCCTCTATATTCAATGATTTAGACCCTATGCAAAGACTGGTGTATGGGAAACCCTAAACTTGACACCAAAGCGGATTTCCTGTAGCACAAAGGACTGCAACGCCCCTGAAGCACCAGGCGCTGAGTGACACGCTGCCGGGATTAAATGAAAAACACTTTTTTTTACGTGAAGGCTTGGGTGTATTTCACTTTTCCTGCAGCATATCATTCAGCGCCTGGCGCTTCAGGGGCGCTACAGTGTTTCGCACTACAGGAAATCCGCTTTCTCTTTACGTTACGCACATAATTTACAATCATGTCTATAGAACTTGGGTCTACTCTATCAATCCCCAAGATAATAGGAGTCGGCAAAGGGTCCATACAGACATAGACCGAGACCATTCCGGCTGTATTCTGTGACTTCTATCCAAAAGTGTGAAAATGATCAGCACTCCATGATCATATATTAATGGGCCAGTTCTCAAATGGACCATATAATGTAACAACTTTCACATGTACAATATGTATGTTTGAGTAGAAAATCTCTTAATGGGCCCATTTGTTAAATACTGCTACGAGGGCATCTGGAATTCCTTGTCATTACATACACACCACGTATAAGCGGGCTTGGATTGTGTGAGAACGAATGTCGTGAGAACCGTGAAAATGGTACCAGAGGGGCTGACACATCAGTACCAAAAAGGGATCTGCACTTTTGGGGGGTCACTTATCACTTTTCGGCGCTGATGTGTCCGCACCCTGATGCGGTTTTTACAGTTCTCACAAGATTCGTTCTCACCTAATTTTTAGTGCGTACAAGCGGGACATTTTAGCAGGAGTCCATCTATCCTCTCTTAAGAGAATGTCGATTTTAAATAAGGAGAGCTCCTTCTGCAACCATTATGAATCTGCCGCACCCAGTCACATCTTCTTTCTCCTCTATTGGCTACTGTGTTATTCTTCTTTTCTGCTATTCCCATACGAGAAGAGTGCCTAACCCAAGATCTAACTTGATCAGGTGACCATGACCATTGACTTCTCTGTCCTCTGTACTTGGTTGTCCAAAATGATCCTGTACATCGTGTGCAATGGTCATCAGAGCAGGACAAGTTTTAGCGTAAGAGATTCCCTACGTGGAATCCACATCACCATGGACTGTTTTCATTCCCACACTGCACTGAAATGGGGATATAAAGTTTGTCTTTCGGTCTATCTGAGGCCCTAGAGGTGGACCAGCAGCAATGTAACTAGGTTTGATCAGTCAGGCAATCACAGTTCGGCTTCTTCCTCGTATTGTGACTGTAATAGGGATGACTATTGGCCGAGTTAAATTGTCCCTATTATTGTATTATTAATAAGGAAAACATGTATTAGTATTGAAATGTCACACAAATAATCCTAGAGGGGGGTGGAATAGGATTTCTTCAAATTAAGTTACCCCTTTTTAAATTTACTTTGTTGTGATTATTAATTTCTTTTACAATTTGTTCACTTAAATGAGTGTGTGCTTAGATAAAACTAATCAAGCATAGTATCAAATATATGTTAAACAAGAGTAGTGTAAAGATATAACAATAAAGAGACAAACAAACACACAATAACACAAAATTTATAATGGTTCAGCGCTCGAACCTACGTCCACTCTTCTAAAACTCACTACCAAGCTTAAGTATATTTCATTTAAGTACTATTACAATATATGTCAATATACAAACTCTACTACTTGTTTACAAGCAAACCAAACTACAACATTCATTGTCTCCGGCGAGTGTGCAGTACCTCCGGTGTATCCGGTAGAAGCACAACAATAGTAAAGATAAATATGAATGCAAATAAATGCAAGGTCAAACAAATATTACCACAATATAGTTGATGTTGCTAGTTGCTCAATACGTGTGAGATTTTCCTTGTTGAGTTGATGTGTTTTAACTACCCACAAGCTCCAAGTGTTTGGTTCTAGTGCTTAGGAGTGGGCATGGGCTGAGCTCGGGCCGGGCCTGACCCTCAAATTATAGACCGGGTTCGAGCCAAGGCTTAGGCCCATAGGGGTGGACTCAGGCCGGGGTTTAGGCCTGACCCTCATTAATTGATCGGGCCTCGAGCCAACCCATGAATTAAAAATAAAATAAAATGTTGAGATGTAGATTTGAACTCTAAACCTATCTAAGGTTCAAAATTTGATTTTGATGGATTTTTGTCATGAGGATTAATGGAAATTTCACTAGAATGCTTTGAAATATTATAAAAATTATATGAATTTCAATGTAAACTGTTATTAAAATTTCAATCTATGTTGAGCATGATTACACACTTTGGACTAAAATAACTATATAAAGCATTTAAGTTATGTACAAATAAATTAAAATAATATACAAATGGTTACTAGTCATTTTTTTAGACAAATGACTATCAAACATGTCATA
>JAOXJP010072559.1:0-15249 GCA_025762735.1 Platanus orientalis
AGCTTGTTGAAGATTTTATCATTCTTCGCTTTCCATATAAGGGTTAGGAAATTAAGAGCACCAGTCTTCTAGCCACTCCTTAAGATATCTTCTTTTTTCTCTACTTCTTAATCCCAACAGGGAGCCAAACTAGATTGACTGTGAAAATTCATAGTTTAAGAATAGGTGATCAACTATTTCCCTTTCTTTTTTACAACAAAGACATAGGGGGTCAATTGAACTAATGAATTGGGAGAGATTCCCTTTAACAACAATGGCATTATTAGGGGTGGGCATGAGCTAGGTTTAGGCCAGGCCATGGGAGGCCCCGCTTAGGTTGGGCTCGGGCCTAGAATTGTTTTTTAATATTTAAGCCTAAGCCTGGCCCTATGGGTTTCATCGAGCCCCGGGCTAGGCTCGGGCCGGCCCATGAATTTCACAAAACATAAATGATAAGGTTAAGGTTTAAACTTGAGACCAACTAAATAATATAATAATGCATTAGCAATTAAGCTATAAGATCTTATTAGTTTTTAAAAGATTAGAAAACTGTATACTTTATATTCTAAGAATGATTTACTATAAAAAAATTCATTTATCTCACTAAGAGTTACACACAAGACCTTTTGCCCAAAAAAGTAAATTACAAATTGAACTATGAATTATTAATAATTTGAAAAGACATATAGCCTATTTGTTAGCCACCTATAATGTAATCATTTCATTTCAAATTTAAAAGGTACTTGTAGCCATAAAGTAATGATTCAAAATGAATTCATTCATATTTTATTGATTTCTAACTAAAATTATAAATTAAGTAAAATGAAATGATATATGTTATCAAGTATAAATCTGAATGAATTCATTAAAAAAAAGTATAAATTTGAATGAGTTCATTTTGAACCATTACTTTATGGCTATAAATGCCTTAGAAATTTAAAATGAAATGATTACATTATAGGTGGCTGCCAAACAATCCCTTAATAAGTTGTATATAATACATACAAATATATTATATATATAGACAAGTTCGAATCTCGGGCCGAGCTGAGGTAAGCCCAAGCCCGCGCCTTATCAGGCTGGGTTCGGGCTGGCCTGGGGCCATGCCCACCCCTATTGGGAGAGTTACTCACCCAACATAATGAAGAAGGTAAGGAGTATGCCTTGTACTATCTTAGCCACACAATGGTCAAAGCTGAACTAAATTACTTGTCTATCGAGAAGCTCCGTTTAACTCTAATCTTTGCATTACAAAAGTTGATGCATTATCTACTTACCACAATGGTGCATCTTATATCATGACCTGACCCATTGAAATATATCATGAGTCTGCCCTCTATTCAAGGGCGTATCACCAAATGGATTGTACTCCTCTCTGAGTTTGACATTCATTATGTCCCGTAGTGAGCAGTAAAAGACCAAGCTCTCATGGATTTTTTGGCCGCACATCCAATACGTGATGATTCCCCTCTTCAATAGGAATTACTGGATGAAAATGTTATGCAAGTGCAGACAAAAAAAGATTGGGAAATGTTATTTGATGGTGCATCTCGAGGACCATCAGTGGCCCCAGGCATTAATACAGGTAAATCTTCAGGGATTGACATCATTTTTGTCACCCCAGATAATGGTAGCATCATGCACTCCCTCACGCTAAGGGGTGCTCAAATAATGAAAATGAGTATGAAGCCTTAATTGTAGGGCTTGAGCTAGCCTTGGAAATTCCTATAAATGATCTCATTGTTTACGGGGATTCGGAGCTCATTGTCTACAGATGAACGACCTTTATCATATTAAAAAACCAAGTTTAACACCTTATTTTTAAAGGGCTAAAGACTTGGTTAAATTGTTCTGATGCTTGTAGATACATCACATTAAAAGGGACCATAATGGACAAGTCGACGCACTGGCAAGTATGGCCACATCCAAGGGATGACTACCTTACCATTCATATTAGAGAAAAAAGAGTTGTCTACCCACTGTCCTCAACGAATGAGGAGGATGTCGTCCTTGCTTGCAACACTGACTTACAAGAGGATGATGCACAGGAAGGTATTGACGATAAATCAAACTTGGGTGAGGAGGATTGGTGAAAGCCCCTGATTCAACATCTCATGGTTAGGAAGGATCCAACCGATCCTATCAAGCACACTTAAATGAGACGGCGCGCTTCCCAATTCACTCTATAAGGCAATCAATTGTATAGGCAATCGCTAGACGACATATTATTACGGTGCTTATCAACAGATGAGGCAAACAAAGTAATGAATGAAGTGCATGCCGGTGTATGTAGAGGACACCAAAGCAGCCCTAAGCTACAATACCAGCTGAAAAGGCTCGGCTACTACTAGCCAACAATGGTAGTTGACTATATCGAATACGCCAAACGGTGTCGCATCTGTTAGCTACATAGCGATTATGGACATGTGCCTGCAGAACCTCTCAACACTACCTCTTGTTTTTTGCCATTTTCCAAATGGGGAATGGATATAATGTGACCCATCACTCCAACTTCTTCCAAAGGGCATCACCACATCCTTGCTACAAAATATTACTTCTCCAAATGGGCGGAGGCCATCGCCTTGCATGAAATCAAGGCTTCCAACATAGTTTGGTTCATTAAGGTCCATCTCATATACATGTTTGGTGTCCTTGATCGTATAATCACAAATAATGGGCAACCGTTTATTAGTTCCCCTTTATACCAACTTATGGTGAAATATAACATCGATTTAGCGCATTCATCACGCTATTACCCTCAGGATAATGGTTTGACAGAAGCCTTTAACAAGACTCTATAAAATCACAAAGAAGATGGTCTTTGGGCATAAAAAGGACTAGCATGAAGGCCTAATTGAAGCGCTCTAGGCATATCGTACCACCTTTCTCACGCCAACATAAGCGATGCCTTAGTCCCTTGTGTTTGGTGTAGAGGCCGTTCTGGCAGTTGAAATCCAAGTTCCATCACTACGGGTTGCAATATAGGATGGTTTGATTAACACTGAGGCCACCAAGATCCGTCTTGCAGAGCTTGAGACCCTTGATGAATCCAGGCTCGCCGCTCAGCTACACTTGGAATTATATCAAGCCCGTATGGAAAGGGCTTACAACAAGGTAAAACTTCACTCTTTCACAAAGGGTGAGCTCGTCCTTCTTGCACAATCACCACTTGATCCTATTGAAAGAAATTAGGGTAAATTTGCCTCTAAATAGGATAGCCCATATGCCATTGAAAAGGCCTATCCTCATGGTGCATACCTCCTCCGTGATGTAAAGGGAAACCAAATTCTCCCTATTACCAATGCCAGATTCTTGAAGAAATATTACCCTTAAATAACAAACAAGGGGCTTCAAGGAACTACGTCAGTTTGATCCTATTTTGTATGGGTATGTAGGCAGTTTTGGTTTCTCCAAGATTCGGATGCAACCACATATCTCCCAAAACAAAAAAAACTATTGTCGATCTCATTAAAAAATAGCAATGGTAGTGGGATGCAAAATTTATGCAATCCCTAGTCTTAGGTTAAGGGATCTTAAAGGAAAAAATGGGATACATAATAAATAAAGCGTGATGGAAAGGGTGTGGTGAAAACCCATATGGGCACTACAAGTAAAAGAATCAAATCATAGCAAGAGCAAATTCCCGCTCCTCCCATTGAAAACCAGCAATGGCAACGGGATGCAATAATTAAGCGAATCCCAAACCTAGTGGACGACCACTAGAGGAAAAAAACACAGATAATACCCAAAATCCCACAATCGAACTACGATCGGGCTTGATCCTGTTCTAGGGTACATAGACAATTTGCCATAACAAGACAAGTGCAACCCCATCATCACTCACACCCTAATTTCTCCTTGAGAACCATATCATTTTATCTTGTAGCTACATGATATATTTCTCAAAGGGGAGGATAGAGTACATATTCATAATAACTATCTTTTTAGGCCTTTTCTTCAAAGTTTTTTTTAAAGTTTGAAACAAAGATCTTATATAAAAACCATTAAT
The DNA here is from genome assembly GCA_025762735.1 of Platanus orientalis. Lineage (NCBI taxonomy): Eukaryota > Viridiplantae > Streptophyta > Magnoliopsida > Proteales > Platanaceae > Platanus > Platanus orientalis. The sequence continues at coordinate 3,989 of JAOXJP010072559.1, forward strand.
AAAATGTTACAATAAAGGAAACAATACAATGAAGGGCACCCTGCCCTTGGGCCACACTACATTCTTAGTCCTTCGCTGCATCAGGACAACTAAAGCTTAAGAGTTTAGTGCGCAATGTGGGCAACACCTCCGCATTTACCTCCAAAACATCATTTGCCACATCAACATCTGATTGTGCTACATTGAGGTTATAGATGGTCTCCCTAGAGACTCCGCTGCGCCGATCGCTCGCTCGGCTCATTAGTTCTCTCTTGCAATGGTCTACCACATAGATGGTACGACAAATCGAGTTGCCTATATATCGACAAATCTCTTGTGAGATTTTGGACTATTCATCACCTTGTTATAACGTTCTTTTAATTCCTCCATCTGAGCCATCAACTCATCAACATCCCTCACTAGTAGACCAATCTCTTTTAGTACCCGTGTCTGTTGAGCATTCAAGTTGGCCATCCTGATATCTTCTTATTGAAGGCACAAATGGACATCATGTTCTGGCCCTTTCAGCATCTTAATGTCTTTTGTTTCACAAAGTTCAGATAAAGCATCAAGAAGGCATATCGTTGTACTTTTGAACTCGAAGTTGTACACACCAGTTTTTATGTGAGCCAACATGTCTAGGATTTCTTCACTGACGACAAGGAGATCAGCCTCTTCAATAGACATGCCAACTAAATGCCTGATAAGCGCATCTTGCTCCCTACGAGCCTCATTGATCCACATCTCCACTTCATCAGCATTAGGCATTCTCACCACATCTGTAAAAATCAGCATGGTTAGATCATGGGAACCAATGGAATCAGTTATTATGATAAATAAGGTGTTTAATGGGTACCACAATCAAACTAGGATACAGGATCCTCCTCTTTGGTTGGGGGAGATTCATCTCGCCTTACTTATGATCGCAATGATTCTCTAACCTCAGGAATACTGGCCGACCTGCTCTTCAGAGCCATCTTGCTACAACATAAAAATAAAAAGGGCGATTAATATAATCAAGCAAAGGACTCTCCCTATATGATTACTCCTTCCTGAATAAGTGGCACATAACCCCTTACCAATTCGGCTTACAAAATCTAAAGGAATGAGAGTTGTTATGGGCACAACCGTCTTATTTATAAACACATGAATGACCACGATCATTTGGGAAAAAGGCATCTAAAAAAAAGAACAAAAGCAATGCGTCCATTTTACTACAACGGTCTAAATTCAAGCAACATCAATAAACATACTTCTTCCAGAGTAATGGTTCGGTACAGTCATTAGAAGAACGTTGCTAATATTGCTTTAGAAATATACCATTACAACGTCCTTTGTAAGGGCATGATATCTCACTTACACAGAAGGCATACGTGTGTTCGTGGTTCTTAAATCTCATAATGTCAGTCACACTTGACTATCATAATGTCAATTATATTCGATTCTCATAATGTCAGTTACACCCGACTCTCATAATGTCAACTATATTTGGCTCTTATGATGTGAATTACACTCGTATCTCATAATGTCGACTACATCCGATTCTTATAATGTCAATTTCATTTGAATCTTATAATGCCAATCACATTCGAATTTCATGACATCAGCTAAGTTTGACCTTCATAGCGTCAGTCATGTTGGATACTCATGATGCAAGCCATGATTTGATTCTTACAACGTCGATCTTATCCGACTCACATAACACCAAAACCAATTATAATAGTGATGATGTGGCACTCAACTGTACTGATCTTCATAATATCAAAACTTAGAATGCATACACAAGAATATATATTTGTGCTCAGACAACATATAAAGGAAACAACTAAAATAGAGGAATTGTAGAGGAACAACAATACAACAAGCAACAAAGTTTTATTTGTTTCCTTCATTCATCAAAAGGTTACATCATTCATGGATTACAATATTTTAGGAAAGCAGAAAGGAGGCATTTACATAGGTTTTCTTCAGTGGTCAAGGAAGATCAAACGTGATCACCTCGCATAATGAACTCTTCGCGAAGACAATCTGCAATAGAAGAAACCACAGCAATTCTTGATTTAAGGGTGGCTCCTTGTGTTGTCTTCAGCTCTTGGGTTACTACGAGAGTCCTGATCCAAGCCTACACCCTCAATAGCTCCTCTCTGGTGTCGGCCAAATCACCATCAATGTTCGCCACCAAGTCACAAACTCGGTCAAAATTTTCCATCAAAGTCTTCTTTTCAGCCTCCATGGCTCTCAGATTGGCTTGGGCCTCGACATTGCTCTCAATATTAGCAAGTTATAATGTTAGGGCCGATCGCTTCACCAAGGACTCAAAGAACATCTCTACACCTCGTCGAAACCGTCATTACGAACATGGATTTTCACATCTTCAACAAGGGCCTTCAATACCTCATCCCGTGTACTCATAAATTAGATGACGAAGGTTTTAGAGTCATCATCAAGTCAAGCATTTCTTAGAGGGTTATATGCGCCGATGCAATCTTGGAAGGGCATTGGATGGCACTAGCAGTGCTCACGATCTCATCTAGATAAGTAAAAAGGGTATCAACAATGACATATAGAGATGTACTTTATAACAAAGTGTGAAGCTTACCATGACCCATGGGGGGAATTTCTATAAGTTCTTGTCTCACGACAAGGTCTTCCTTAATAGCTGGATCAATGACAAAGGGTTTAGAACTTGAGGATGCACAAGGATAAATATTACAATATGAAAAGGGATGGTGGTATATACCTTTATCAGAAACCATTACATTTTAGGAATGGTCATCATTTGCTGGTTCCGTCATTAGTGGGCCAATAACTAGTTTGGGAAAAGTTATGTTGATCACTACCTCCTCTTGAACCAATATTTTTTCCTGAGCTATCTCTGCATTCAAACCTCTATCAACTGTGACGCTCCCCTTCCCAATAGGTGGAGCAGACGATGTAATAAGGACATTATCAGTTAGCTTGGTGATAGGCTCGTTGACTTTATTAATGGTTTCATCTTGGGTTTTCTTGGCCTCAAGAGGATTATTTGCTTCAGGCATCTCCACATCAACGGAGCTAGAAGGATCATCGTCAGTAGGGGTTTTCTCATTAATACCTTCAACCGATTGATCACTTACTTTAGTGGTGGTAGCAAATGACCCAATCGGATTACCACAAATGTCCTCTAATTCATTGGCCGACAAATTACCCTCGCCAGAACCATCAGTCCACCGCTGGTCATCCTTTTCGAAGTCCTCATAATCCACCGGCTCTTCCATTTCAGACATGATCACATCATGCAAATTATCGGTGGGTACACTTAAAGGCCTATGAATGCCTCAGAATCTTGGGAATAGCCTACTTCAGCTTCATTAAAGTTCATGCCCAACACCTATTCGACTATGTTCTATTGTTCCTCGAGTGTGATGATATGGGAGGTTGTTTCTACCTGTTTAGTTATTGGGCATGTTTCCTTAATGTTGGAGCACCTTGTTCATCTACTGCAATCGTTTGGGGTTGATCTCCTTGGGACTCTGCCTTTACATTTCAGAAGGTGTAGGTTCCATGGCACTTTCCTCTGGAACCTGAGTGTAGAATAGTTATAAGATAAAAGAGCATGTAACATTAAATGATGAAATGAGTATTACTAAGTCTATAATGTCAAATGTGTATACCTCGGCATGCTCCTCAAGAGGAGTGGGAGAAGGTGGATTCCATGGTTCTTGTTTTGGGTATACACTAGAAGACCTCCAGCCTCAGGAACGCTTAAAGAGCCTCCACCTCAGAAATGTGAGAAGGTCTGTCATCTTCAATAACACATTTTCCCTTAAAAGGGACATAAGGTTCTTGTCTTGCAATTTCGCGTGATGTGGCTATTGCTTGCTAAACCTACGTCGCTGCTTCTTCTTTGTTGCTTGGTTCATCACTAAAGTGGGTAGATTGGTCAATGACAAGGGAACACTCAACTGCAAAATGAAACGCCTCATCTTCCCCTAAGCGTTTCTCCATTGTACTATGCACAGACTCAGATGTTACAAATGGTAGGCTCCTTCCTATGGTCGCTAGCTCTTTCCTGATATTTTCAATAAAGCTAAGGATGGTGTCGTGAGTTACTATAGAGATGTCCTAGCCAGTAGGAATATATGTTTGGAGTTCGTGCATAATGCTAGTCACGTTCTGAAATACATAATCAAGGAAACGACATTCTAGATTATACCCATTCATAGTAACAATCAGATGCACATTGCTCTCCAAGTTCCATAAAGACTCAAGCTCTTTCTTGATTAATGTGCAAATGTCGTATAATTATCACCAAAAAGCATATTGTTGGATCCTCGACGGCTCTTGTGATCTTATGGGTGCTTTAGGTCTAGTAAGAACAGTTTCATGACCCGTTTGGCTCTTTGATTTAGACCTTGTATCAATAGAAGTACGGGAAGGATAGTTGAAAGGCTGTACTAAGCCTACTCTTGCATTACCGGCAATATGTTGGCTAGTTGCCTCTGCTCCTCTAGGGTGTTGTCCCCTGACACAAACTCCCTAACAGATGGGATATCGTCATGTTGTCTCATTCTGGTAGCTGCATCTTGAGGTTCCTCAAAAGGGCAACCCCTAATGTCCTCAAAGTCATCCTCAAGAATGGGAGATATTCGTTCAGGCTCCCTGACTCTATTAGGGGATGGGATGCACTGTGGTTTCTTTCTATGGGACTTACTTCTCGTTCTTCTTTTTCTTTTTAGCCTGCCTAGCTCTTCGTCTCCTTTGGTTGCTGAAGGAGACAGTGGTACCAAATCAACATCCTCTTGATGACTTCACGACTGCTTATTGGATCATTTAGGCCATTTAACAGTTGATGTCTTCTTAGCCAAGGTCTTATTTTGAGACTTGTTAGCCATTATTACAGCGTCCTGACCATCATAAAAAATAATCCGGGAGTTGTCCCCATCTTCATTATATCTTACAATAGAAAAGAATGAGTTATACCACCATTTGGCATAACGATAATCAAATTAGAGGTTGTCTTGTTCAGCCATTTCTTCAAGGATGGTCACACGGCTACCTGTGCCCAACCTCACAAAGTACAAATAAACCTCTTTGATCCTCTCTAAGTTGGTTGTTCTACCCACCATCTTTACACAAGTAGGGAGAGAGACAAGCCCTTGAAAGCAAAAAAACAAGCGTGCAAACCGATGAGGATTATAGGCTTCAATATGGAAATTACTATCTCTCCTCCATGCCAAACAACCACTCTGAAGGGAACAAAAATATGCCTATGCTTCTCCCGCTAGCAACCTATCATCCACTAGGGTTTGCTTTCTGAATAAGTGGTCTGGCACAAAGACAAGTTTATGGGTGAAGCAAAATAAAGCAACAGGCCACAACACCATCTCTGCCTGTTGAATCTTCAAAGTACTAATGTATGCTATGGTATGGAGATTCTTCTCTCCTCTTTAGTAGATGGAAGGGAAGTGAAACTCCAACCACGCACAAAAATATTAAAGAGGGAAATGTACCAACTTCTCCCCTATCTGGCCTTCTTTAAGACTTGCTTCTATAATATCACGCATGCCACTATATAAGCAATAAAGACTGGGGACCACTAGATTCATGCGGATCCCATAAGCTAGATTCACGACAACAATGAATACTCCAGGGCGTATGCGCTCACCCACACTACTAGGGAGGGTCCACCCACTCAGAAAAGCTGCTTATACTCTAGCCAAGAACGCAGGACCATCAAGGTAGACATTGTGTTTAATGTTGTTTTTGGTCCACAGTAAGGATTTGCCTCCAGCAGTCATACCTGAAGGACCTTTACAGATGCATCTGAGCTAGTTTCCATCGGAGACATTTATGTCATCAAATTTAGAGAATATCTGGAATAATCTTTGACATGTGGTGGAAAGTGTCTCGAAGTGAGCATTAAAGGGGATGTACTCTTCCATCAACCTCCCTTCAAAGGGTAAATGACTTATGCTAATGAATTCCCACAGCGAGATACCCAACTCATCATATTGACATAAAAAGGTGTTGGTGTCAGGGCACCATCTTGAGATTGCATCTGCCACCATGGCATGGTGCTTGTTGAAACTGCCAGTGGAACCACGTAACTCTTCGGTCATGCCAACAACATCTATCTCTACACGGTATTGGTCAATGAAATACCTGATGAGAGCTTCCCACCTACTCCCACCACTTGAAAAAGAAGAAGATCCCTTGTAAAGCTTGCCTACCCATATGGCTTCTCCCAAAACGGATCTTTCAAATTAAACTCTTAAGATTGCTAGTAGTGGAGTCTTTAAGAGTTTCTTCTTCTTCAATGGAGGGTAGCAAGGTTTCACGTATTGAGTTATCCCAGCGGGCACGGTCATCTAAGTGACACTAACCCTTGCAGATAGCTCTAATAAAATCTGGCGGGCTTAGTGCGTGTTCAGTCATAGGATCAACAAACTCTGGATCAAAAAGACTTCGGTTGCACACCCATTCATGAGTTTGAAGAATGGGGGAAAGGAAACTTTAACGACACTCTTGGTCATACAGAATTCTCCTCCTAGGTGGCATTACTCTACAAGGAAAAGAAAGTCAAGATTAGATGTGGATACAAATAAAATATGTATATCTTTTGAACACTTTATAAAATTTACGCGAATAAGCACTCCTAGTGCGTGAATGCAACTTATAGTTACACATTCGCGCACGTTTCTACAACAGCACAAATTCAGCAATATAACGCCTCATAGTGGGTGAATGACCAAATTTTTACTCATTCATACTTAGCATCCTGACTAGTAAGGAGAGCTAGAATAAGAAGTGCCTCAACCCACGAATGAACACAGAGAGAGCCCTTCGCGACCGCTCAAGCCAGCACAGAGGCAATGAATGGTCATCGAAAATCCAGTCGTCGCTAGAGACGACAATTGGAGAACCTGAATGCATCAAAAGGGTTTAAAAACCTTAAATCTTCACGGAAACTCATAAAAATTATGCCAAAATGCTCGTTTTTATGAGTAAAAGATTCCTATCTAGGTATTTTCCAAATTTAAAGACTCTGAACTCACCTAAATACAAGAGGAAGAGCTTTAGGTCTGAGAAAACAAAAGGCCTTTCAAGAAATGGAATTCTATGGACCAAAAAGCACAAAAATGGTGTTGAACTGTTTGCAAGGTAAGAATAGAAGGTTCTAGTGGATTAGAATCGAAGATTGGGTGCAAGAACTATGAAGGTAAGGAAGCTTCAAGACTCGACAATGGTGGATTTGAAAGTACCTTAGGAAGAAGAAGCTAAAGGCTTTATACCCGTAAGGGCATTTTCGTTAAATTGTTTCAAATTTTGAAAGGCCCCACATATTTGCTAGGGTAAAAGGGGGATTTCAGCCACCCAAAAATAACCAAAGAAACGTGCACCATCAAGTATCATTGCCCCTCGGAAAATGCACCTTAATTGTAAAAAATAGTGTGCGAATATAAACCATGGAATTCATTCATCTAGAAATGTGATTGTGAATGAGACACTGAATAACTCATTTGTCAATAGTTTCTAATCTAGCGAATGGTGTTGATACTTCACATTCGCCGACGTACTTACAGCTTGAGCTTCGAAATTGTTGAAAGTTAGCAAGAACAAGCATGAAGATACAGGTGATTGAGAGTTGGTACTTGGCCCTTATACGACATGTTTTTCTCTTACAATGCCAAAATATGGTTAGGCTTTATCGATAATTTTTTTAATGCAAGTCATACTAAAGTATAGCTAACTCCACTCTTGCAATACCAAAGAAGGACTAGGCTTCATGAGTATTCATTCTACTAAAGTATGGTTAACCCAGTGTATTTGGCTCTTAAAATGCCAAGGGATAACCAACATTGCCCAGCTTAAGGTCTATTTCATACCAACAATTGTTGGTATGCTCCGCATATAATCTATGTAAATCTTGGATTGTTAAATCATCACAAAGGCGCAAAATAACATAGAAACACAAAAGAAGGATATTTCATTGATAAGATGTTCAAGGAATTACATATTCATTAATGAATCAAAAGGGAAAAAACAGACATTTTGAATTGACAAAGAAAATCAAATAAAAGTCTTGAGCTTGTTATGAAACTCTTGAAATAAAGGAACTTGCTGTTGCAGAACGAGTTCAACGTCAGAATGCTCAGCCACTAGTTCAAGGGGTGCACCATCATTAGCATCCCCTTGCCTCACAGCCAAAATAGCCTTGGCCCGAGCAATCAAATGTTCATTATTTTTAGTAACACACTTACTATCTTCCAGAATGGCATAACAGGCATTCATTTGGTCCCAAAGACGCAAATATTCCAATTTGACATAATAAATATGTTCCGCTAATTCCTCTAATTCTGCATTTGCAAAACTCTCCAGACGTGCAGCTTCATCATGTTCTTGTTTAAGACTGACCACCTTTGCTTCAGATGCCACCACAACGGCTTCAAATCCAGGAGTGGGTTGGGAAAGCTTCAATCTCTTTGGCCTGTGCTGTGACAACCAATAAATTCATAAGAGACTTGACAGTCTGTCTAAGTCTCGCGTTCTTGAAATACCCCTCTATGTTATTCAAACAAGATAAAACCCTGACCCAGGTACATGACAATGCAATTTCCATAGGCTCCATAACAGCAAGGTCTTGCAAAAGATGAATGCGAGCATCGAACACCCGTTTCACATTCTCGTGAAATTCTTCCAGCTCATGCTCATTAAAGTTGTCTGTAGGCAGAATCTCCTCATCTTCAAAGGAAAGTTTTGCATATTAAAAGAGCAAGACAAGTTTCAGAACAACTGTACTATCTCTACCAAAGATAATTACCTAGTTCTGGGATAGGTTCTTGTGTTGGCATCGGTTTAGGCTCTGGGGAAAGTTCAAGTTCTAACAAGGGATTACAATCTAGTATTAGCTGCTCATCTTTGGAGTCCTAGTCAACCACTATGAGCACAGGGTCATTCTGACGGCTCAATCTTGCCACAAGCCTTAGCCTTTGATTAGTCCAGGATCTGAGTCTCATTCTGCTAGCAGCGATGTTGTCAGAATTGGAAGATTCACCCCTTCTGGCACTGAAAGATTTTCTTTTGGGTGCCATTTCCTAAAAGAAACAAAGGGAGATAAAAATATTTTTTCTTCAATGGGAAATAAGTCCCATGAATAAGGTTTGATATGCATGAATGAGTATCCAATAATCACATTCGCTCATGCCAATCCATTCAACAAAGTGTGTAAATGATAAAGCATCTCAACTCACGAATGAACACAAGGAGAAGCTATTCGTAACTCACTAAAGCAGACACTCACAGGGCAAACCTGGAGGTCGAGAAATGAGCCACCGGAGATGTGATCATCATTGGAAAATATGAGCAAAAGTCTAAATAAAAGAAATAAGTGTTTTGGATCCAAAAATTTGAAATCTTTTCTAAGTCCTCTCCAAAATCCCACCAAAATATTATTCTTGTCCATATAAGAAGATCAAGCTCGTATGAGAAAGAAAAAAAAGATGAGAGAGATAGTTCATGTGGTTTATCATGCCTTACATGATCAGTAAGAAGAAAAGAAAGATAGAGAAAGAACAGGAGCTCACGTTTACAAAGCTGATGCCTCAGAAAAATTTGGTTTCAGAAAGATGAGCTGAAGAAGGAGTGAGACTTATATACTCGTTAGGGTATGTACGTCAATATACAAGGAATTTGAAAAGTTCTGGGAACTAATAAAGAAAAAATATCAAAATGAGTAACTGAAAATTGTTATTTTGGCCTTGAAAAACACACTATCTCTTTACACTCGCAATGCATTTTCCAAGAGGGTAACTGTAGAAACCTAAAGTGTGTGAATATCTAAATTACTTGACATTCGCCACACTTAAAGGGCTGACATTCGTCTGGTGAATGGAGAATGACTATTTCATTCGCCCAGAATTAAAGGGTGGTAGATACCTGCATCCGCTGCCAAAAGTGTGCGTGAATGCACCATTCATGTTCGCGCACCACGGAAACCAGAAATTATAATTCAATGTTATCTTCTTCCAGGGTGGTTATTTTAGATAGTCACGACTCCCATGAGTTCCCTAACCACCTAGGAGACTGAAGAATCCCATGAGTTCCCTAACCACCTAGGAGACTGAAAAATGTGCATTCTCACATAGAAGAAGCACCTATATGTTTGAAATAAAGATTGAAGAATCCTACTCCAATAAGGGAGCCATGAATAAGATAGAGTTCTTCCCCAATAAGGACTCTTCTCTAACTCATTTTTGCTATTATAAATACCTTCAAGGCTACACGAGAAAGGGAGAGTTTTTCATAAGTTTTGAAGATTCATCACAAGTTCAAGTCCTCAAGTAAACGTTGCTCTCAATATCCAGGCAAGCTTTACTCCATTCCTCTGAAAGTTCACAAGTTCATCTCTCTTCCAAAAGAGGAAAGCAAGTCCATTATACCTCTACGATCTCTCCATGGAAGACACCATAGGAAGCTTAATGACGAACCAGGTTATGGCTAGGTAAACTTGCTGGTGTTTAAGTAGTAAAGTTGTATTCATATTCATTAAATAAAAATGATTATTATCTTCTCTTCTTCCCCTCTTCTTCTTTATATTTATGCAGTTTCTTCCTTATAATACAAGTTGAGAAACTTAAGGTTAATCAGAGGTTTGTTGTGTTGAACAGTAGTAAATAACAGGTCTCTCAGGCTTGGAGTATTAGTCTCCACCTATAAAAAATAATAAACTAGCCTCTAAACGGCTAGGTAATTTGTTCAACAAATTTCGCCTCATAAAAATGGCTCAAAATTTGGTGTTACACTAAGGCATTCAGTGGGCTGAACACTTGTTGGACATGTGTGTCCTGGCAAAGCCATTCACATAAAATATAGGCATAATTAATTAATAATAACTATTGATTCTATCATCACATGTATTTGTTTCTTTATATGGGTAATTATTTGATCTCATGATATGAGATAGGTGGTCTTTAGGTAACATAGTACGATGTTAGATACATTGGAATGTGTAGAGAGATCTGATAATCCAATTCTTGTAGACCTAAAAGTTTACAGCTATGGGTGATGCTGGACACATCACTTATAGGGCTGTTACATGTAGAGTTGCCATATGATGGAATGATGTAATCTCAATCACTAGAGTGAGACTTTAAGCTGACATATGGGTGTATAGTATTATATAAATGTATTAAAGGGATCTATTATGAACACACTTGGTAAAATATCACTGTCAGGATAAGTGTTGTTCATATTTACAGACTCGTCCTTAGACCTGAGGGGTTTGTATTTCTCTAAGTTGT
>JAOXJP010072570.1:0-15249 GCA_025762735.1 Platanus orientalis
AAATACATGTGATGATAGAATAAATAGTTATTATTAAATAAATAATTAATTAATCATACCTATATTTTATGTGAATGGCTTTGTTAGGACACATATTTCCAACAAATCCTACTTGTATGAACCCAACCTATATAGACTTTGGGGATGTAAGTTTCGGTCAAAATGGTCATACTAGCCAGAATGTCAATAATGACCAAAATTTTACTTATAACCTAATGTTCATCGAGCATGGCCTTGGGGGGCATAACAGGTCTCCATTCCTACCACTACAGGTGGAACCAGACTATGTAGACTTTGACAATGTAAACTTCAATCAAAATGGCAATTCTGACTAGAATATAGACAATGATAAAAAAATTTAGTTATAACCCACCCTTCATCGAACATAGGCTTAAGGGGCATAATAGATCTCCTTTTCCACCACCATGGGTGGAACCAGGCCATAAAGGCCTTGGGAATACGATTTTAGTCAAACTAATTATAATGGTTATCAGCACCCAAATTTTGACTCTGGTCAATTAATGGAATCAAACGAGTTCATTACAGTAAGGGATAAGGCCAGATTCTAAACACCCCTGAACTTTAGATAGTCAAACATTCTCAATGGATACTCTGGTTACAAAGTGCAATGACAACGTCCAAATTCTATCCAAAGATCAGTCGGGTTAAACCTTAATTTCTCAAAAAATGCACCCTAGGACTCTGAGGGTCCAAGTTTTGATCTATCAACCCCATTTCATTATATATTTTCCGGCCTTCATTAACCTTCTCACATTGAAGAATCAAAATCATAGCTCATTCATATAAGTCTACAAAACCTGATAATTACTTAAAATTACATAATTATCATAATTAAAACAAGCATTATCACATTTATTTTATGTGTATTTATATTAAATTATTTATTTTCTCTTGTAGGATCTCAAGAAAATCCCAATTGAAGTTTGAAGCCCATTAGCAAAGTCTGCCAATGGAGATAATGTCAAAAGATGATGGAGATCACCACCAATTGATCCAATCAAGTAAAGATCAAACATCCAAGGGAATTCAAGGGTGAAGATTGATATAAAAGGATGATTAGACATTGGATCAGTTCATTCATGAGGCAAACAAGTCAAAAACGTGTGGAGCCCATGAGCAAAAAAATCTTCACTTCATTCACATTTTAGAAAATTCGCTAGAAAATGAGTTTTGAATCATATTCGGTATTTTGGCCATAATTTTTTATTCAAAATTCGAATTAAGGCAAGACTAGTGGGGTTGGAAAGAAGATTCGATTCTCTACAAATTTGTATTTCACAATTTTTTCCCAATTCGAACAATTTTAAGGTAAAAAATAGAAGGGAATGTCGATCAAATTTGGAAGGACATGAATGCTGAAAATTTGGAGAGGCCTCTTTCACTTTTTCATAGTAAAAGGGGTGTGCCTATGCATGAATTTAGCACTTCTTCTCCTCTCTTATATTCTTAATTTTTAGGGTTTTAGTCTTTTATTTTCATGGCTTTTGTTATGAAGATGACGGGCTAAAGGCCAGACCAAGGTTAGAGGTGAAGTTCAATCATTTGTAATTTTATTTTGGATTTAATACAATATTTATTTATTGAATGTTTTATTTTCTTTTGATAATTATTCAAGTTTATAAACTATCTTTGATTTTTCGTTAACTCTAGGTATGATAAATACTTAGAAAGTCCCTACGACTTGTTAACAAATTACCATTATTCTAAACATTCAATTCTGCAATTATTTCTTTTTATTTTAACAGAGTGATCTTCCAGTTAGGTAGAATCTTTATTCGATTCTAACTGTGATAATTTGATCTAAAATAAGTTACAAGTTATTAAATGGATCCTTGAAGCCTTAGGTCCATTTAATATAATTTTTCTATTTTTACATTATTGTTGCTCTATACTACGGTGTGGAAACCTGAATCAGATCTCTTTCCTTTTTTCTTTTTTTTCTCTCATCTGTAATCTTTGTTTTCATTTCACAAGCCAATCCCTATGGATTTAATCTTGTAATGTACTACAAAACTTGTATACTTGCAAGTAAAACTACCTTGGATTTTTGGTTCATTAAGTTGGATCATTAATCTAGGCGTAACAGTGATCCTAGAGGGTGGTGAATTGAATCTTATCAATTATTTAAGTTCTTTTAACTATTTGATTTACTTAATTAATAACTTTAAGTGCAACAGGATACTTATGAGTAAATCAAATTAACACCCTTTAATTTACTTAAGTCTCAATACAAAACAATGACTTAAGTAAATTAACAAGTGAATGCTAGTATACCATGGTGCTTCATCGTTATTTATTGTTGCCTATAACAGAGTGGAAGCAAGGCAACTAGTTTCACTTTAGAGTTGCTTAAAAGATAAATAATGTAAAGTAAAACAAATAATGAGTCACACCACAACACAAGATTTATAGTGGTTCGGCACTCTAGGCCTACGCCCACTTTCTACCAATAATTTACTTTTAATAGTTATCCAAAATAATTTTAGGCTAAATTATCAATACCTAAATTCACTTACGAATTCTAGAGAATCTATTCCCTTATAATTAAGGTCCCATATCTCTAGTGGGTACACTCCATCCAGTGACTCTAATGGACTAAATGCACTTGGCTCCGGCAAGTGTAATGAGAATCTATCTCCGGTGACTACAGCGGAAGGCTGCTAACTTCAGTTAAAGTGTTACAAATTCTTCAATTGCGGGTTGCCTCTTTCTAGGCTAATGTGACTATAAAAACCCACCATTTAGCTTCCAGTGGTTTAACTATGAGGTTTGGGAAGCTAACTAATAGACGTTTATAAGGTTTAACTGATGGATTAACTCCAAGGTCATAAGGTCATAGGGATTTTGTCACAACCCGAATCTGCAAGCCGTGAAGTGGGCTGGGTTTGTATCTGTGACATGGGAATGACCTGCCCAAATCCGTTTCTTATAACAGAGAAACCGACGAACTCGGAGTGAGTCATTACCCATCTTACTTAATCATATCATTTCTCATATAAATAGGCTAACCTGCAAATTTTCACATCCATTCAATTTCATTTAACAATCACATGGCAATGAAATAAAAGAAATATCATTCATGATCCAAAGTAAGTGTAGAAAAAATAACTGAATGACATTCATATCAAATATCCTAAAATCCAACCATAAGGGCCTCAACATGCCCATAAAAAAGTATATACAAGTCTCTGCCAAAAGGCATATCCAAGTACTAAAATATACATCTCCTATCAGAAGAAAACAAAAACTAAAACATAAAGTAAATGGGCCTAATTGCCCAACTCCTCACTTGGGTTGTAATCCGAGCGACCTCTCTATCAATGCATGTCCTCCAAGACTCCATCTATAGGTGGTGCCAATTGGGGTAAGCTTAACAGGCTTAGCGGGAGGGTATGCAGTTTATACAATACAAAAATGAAGCCAAAGATAAACACAACAACAAATAGGAAAAATCAAGATATACTGAAGACTTAAGCAGGAATGAGAGTACATCAAGTTTACTGAATGCATATCCTTATTATGATATGAGTACACATGTTATAAGATAACTACAAGAATATCCAAGGTAGATCAAGCTAAATTATGCATATGATACATGTTATATGCCACATACTAAGTACTATATGCACATGCCCAATAAAAATATGTGCCACATGCAAAACACAATAGTGTCTCCATCCTATAACATATCTATATGTAAATAAACCGTGAAATATCTCTGACAAAGGAATCACATAACCCACACAAGGGTCTCTAACACAGTATCTCATATAAACCATATAAGGTCTCCGACACAACACATCACATAACCCATATAAATGTCGCGGACATAACAGATCACATAGCATATATTGGGCCACTGGGGCCATCTTCACCTATTAATGTGACCCGGTGATTGGGTATCTGATGGCACCATTTATAAAGCCAGTGACTAAGATGCACATATTAGACCACTAGGGTCGTCTTCACCTATTGATGTAATCTTGTAATTGGGTACCTGATGGCACCATTTATAAAGCTCAGTGACTAGACATGCACATATTGGACCACTAGGATCGTCTTCACCTATTGATGTGACCCGATGATTGGGTATCTGAAGCCATAAAGGCTAACGTTAGTCGGTAAAAATCCTCTAGGACATCAAGGGTGTTGTCACATATCATTCCCCTGAACTAGGGTAGTCTCATATTATTCCCCTAAACCAGGGTAGTCTCATATTATTTTCTCAGACTAGGTTAGTCTCATATTATTCCCCCAGACCAAGGTAGTCCTTTAAAATTCCCTAGGATAAAGATGCCAAACAAATCTGTGGGACAAGAGAAGCAATAAATTAAACACATGCTTTTATAAAATAATGTAGTCACTACATAAGTATGTCATTTATAACAATATCTACACATTATATCTCATAAAGAGTCTAAATAATGAAGTAATAAATCACATAAAAAAGGGTTCAATGCCAATATGCAAGGAAAGGTGTTTGGCCCATAACTAGGGGCATAAAGAATGTTCATAGATATAGAAATCGTTTTATGCTAACATCCTTATAGGTTGAAAACTAAGTATCTCAAATTTTTTAAAACTCATGTAAAAATCCCAAGTAAAGTACCTCACGAAAATCCCAAAGTAAACCATACAATAGCATGCACATGCCATTAAAGCTATCACATGATGTAAAGAGTAATGTAGCTACATGAAGATCAATAAACTATCACAAATTTTCATGAACCAACATGTATTTAAAAGAATTCATCATAGAATACATTAGGCTCATGCAAGGAATCCATAAACAGACAAGAAATATGAGACTAATATGGAAAGTTTATAAACGGCATTTTATTAAACATGTAGAGTACAATAATTGAGGAACTCAAAGAAATTCAAGGGAAACTCAATCGGCACCATAATAAGCCTTCCTCACTCTAAAACACAAGTAAATCAAGCTCCCAAACTACATCACATGGAATAAAGATCATCCAATTTATTCCCCAAGGCTCCATTTAGAATAAATAACTTCATAACTCAAAAAAGCAAGGAATCCATGGGGGAAAACCACTATCTAACATGTTCACAACATGAAACTATAATCCATATCAAGAGATCAACTTATTCAAGAGGAAATAGGGATGAATCCACCAACATATAACTCATCAACAACAAATTTAATCAATCGTATATCTAAGATCCTAGGAAAGGAAAGTGTGTATAAACAATATATCTAACTCACACGATCCATGAAACCAAAGTTCTACACAAGAATATAATCAATCTCATAAAGAATAGATGTAAAACCACTAAATCTAAGGTTATTTTGCACAAATCTAAGATCTTAGAAAAGAAAAATGAGCATAAAATGCATATCCACTCACACAAAGCTTTTACTCATTCTCTTGAAGTGGAATCTCCTTCAAAATCCTCTTGCCCTTGTCAAATCCTCCTTCTTTTAAAAGAAAACAAAGATTTTCATTGTTAAAATACATAAACTCAGGTAAAGAAACATGAATCCATACTTATTTAAGCTAGATTTAGGGGGAAATGCCTACTCTGACATATTTTTAAGGTTGGAAGAGGAACTTACCCAATTTGGAGGAAAACTTCATCCTTCTCTCCCAAACCTCTCTAACCCTTTCCCTATTTGTTCTAATCCCTCTAAATGACCTAAAATTGAGTATTTTTTAAATTAAACCTCGTCACATAAAGTTTCCCATGCACAAGGGTAAGCAAAAAGGTCATTTCAAACCCAAATAAAAAAATCCAGAAATTCGAGTTTGGAGTGCTCTAAAATTTTTTCGAGTGCTCCAAATATACTCCAGAGAACCCCTGAGATTCTGGAGTGCTCTAAAACTTTTTGAGCGCTCCAATTTTTCTAGAGTGCTCCAAAATGTAAGATTTTGGCATTTTGGGTATTTTAGGTTCTTTTGGCCTAGTTTCTTCCTCAATGCATCTAGGCAACTAATTTGTCCAAATAGGCCCTTAAATTAGATTTTAAATTACCCACACAATAGATCCTATATTAGTCTTGGGTTCCTCACATGGGTTAATTATACCTGCTAAATTCCCACTTTTAAAGTAGGTTAAACTTGTCAAGTGTTATAAATTTGACTAGTTTGGCACAAAACCTCTCTTAGGCTTGATTTCAAGATAATTTAACTATAAAATTGTTCACCATCATCTACAAGCCATTAGAGCTTTGTCCCCTATTTATAGTGGCATATGCATGCTCTAGAAGCCCTCAACAGCTTTTTTCAACAATAAAAAAGTAGTCATTCAAAATTAGCCGTTGTTTTCCTTTTCTACTCATATCGAGTGCTTGAACTTCAAAATTTGAGGGCTCAAACCCATATTCACAAATTCTTGTCGAGCCGATCGTTTTAAGTACTTATGGGCCTCAAGTAGACATCGTGATCAAAAGTTATGGTCATTTTAAGTTTAAGATCATTTTTACTTTTTAGTATATTTTTGTTTTACTTAATTTTTGTCAATTTAATCCATCTTTGGTCCAATCTTTATGGGACTTTATCTAGTTTTGGGTGACCCATTTCTAAGCCATTCTAAGTCCACCTAAAGGTAAGTGTATACCCAACCACCCCATTACCATTTACCAACATTTTTACCATTGGAGTTCACTTGTTGACATCTTGAGGTTGCATGTTGTAGGAGCATGAAACTTCTTGAAATCTTCAATATGGCTTGTCTTTTGTTGCTTAAGGCCTTCTAAGCTTCTTGACTTGAAGCATCTTCCAACATATCTTGGACATAAATATCTTTACAATAATATAATTGATCCAATACAATGACCACACAAACTATATGTATTTATAAGTTTTGGAATGGGATTGAAAATACATACAAAATACCCAACTTACTATTTCATGCCATATCTTGATTAAAAATATATATATTTATTGAATGTTGCACCCTTTTTCCCTTTTAACCAAGAAAAGTGCCATTACAAAAAGTAAAATCTCGTACCATAAAAGTTTTCATGAAACAAGTTACCAAATTTTTTTTTAAATGCCATAAAACATAGAGTTGGTCAACCTTCATTTATTGACTACTAGACAATCTTAAAAATTTTGAGAAAGTAAATATCTAAGTTACACCGAAAATAAAAAGAAAATATGTCATCAGACACCTAATCTAGTCCTAAGGCCAAAGAAAGATATAGCTAATTGATAAAGGTTCAAATAGCCCTTAGTATACAAGTAATATCTATATGTAAAACATGTATAAATATATATATACTTAACAAGCCGAGCTTTAGTGAGCTGAGCCAAGTATAGCTCGGCTCAGGCTCACTTAGCTAAATGAACTCAATTAGAGGCTTAGGCTCAGCTTATGATGAGCCAAGCCAAGCTAGTTCTACTCATTGACAGCCCTAAACGCATGTGTGCATTCACAATCTATGCATCACAACTCACTAGCATGGGAGCGCTTAATAGAACACAACGTATGGCCAAAAGATCACTTACAATCCCCCAATATTTTTCTCCTGGTCAATGTGGGACTAAATTTCTAAAAGATAAATTTCTCTCTAAATACAACAAAAGCAAAATCTAAGAGATCAAAGGTTCAAATCCTTCCACTACAAACCTCAAATAAAGTGAATAAATAACCAATTTAAAAATATCAACAAAAGTTTTGTTGTGCAAAAGGCCTAGATTTAGATCATATGCAGCAATAAATGAAGAAAGAAAAGAATGCAAATAGCAAACACACAAAACAAGAACAAGACAATTTAACATGGTTCAGCTTAAAGCCTAAGTCCACAAGCAAAAACGATCAACAAAACTTTCACTATGAGCAAAGAGAAATTACAATGAGTATTACGACTGCCTTCTCTATCAAAACCCAATCTCATGTTCTTAGAGAAGAACCCCAAAAATCCCATGTCAAAACAAGGGTTTTATACTCACACCAAATCCTACTTTCCGAAAGGAACCACTTGCCAAAAATATCATCAATTGGGTTCCATCTGAATTCACATGAGAGCCGTGTGAACTAAAGAAAAAATTCAACAAATCTCCACCTTGGTTTTATTCTACCAAGATTATATAGTACAAAAAACTCTACTCCCATCTTCTCCACACAACCCCGAAAAATAACTCTAAATATTGCAAATACCTGTATCTTTGACAAGACACATAACCTACGACATGTACACCACACTCCACCTTGGCTCACATTCTAAAACCACCTACGACATGTGCACCACACTCCACCTTGGCACACATTCTAAAACCACCTTAGAGAAAACCTGCACTTGTCATTCTTAGTGAACTCTGTGCTATATATACTTAGAACACACCTCTAACTCGAACCTAAATTGTATCTTGTTTGCTATCACCACAAACAACCATTGGCCTTGAAGAATCACCGTTACATATACCATCGAATCAATTCAGTCCTGACACCATCCAACTCAATCATAATACAGCCAATGCACATGTATAGTTTTCCTGAGCCAACTCACCTAGTTAACTCCAGAGAGAGACCTCGATCTATCATTTTTAACTGTAGAAACTGTCTCACCGTCGTTTACCACCTGGAAACCTATAACACCTATCTTTGCTCCAATTGCCAACAATACCATGCACAAGCACTCGTTATTTTGTGAACCCCATTTCCAACTACCCGTCAAGGTCAAAGGAACACCATTAATCACCCTATTCCCTATTAGATGATACTAACCATCATCACACTTTTTTCCCTTCATCAGGGCCAAACAACTGCATGTGATTTTCATAACTCCACTTGCAATTGAATACCTACAATCCTTGGAGTCCAACCGATCTAGGGATATTAGATTCCTTCGCATCTTTAGGACATATACCATACCACCCAAAATATGAACTCTTGGTGTCTCTCCATTTTCTATAACATCGCACTGCACTCTAGTAATCAAGAAGTTCTTAATTCCTATCCTCCCTAACCAAACCCGATGCTCTAATACCAGTTTGTTGTGTGGAGGCCTAGATTTGGATCGTACACAGCAATAAATGAAGAAAGAAAAGAATGCAAACAACAAACACACAAAACAAGAACAAGACAATTTAACGTGGTTTGGCTTAAAGCCTATGTCCACGAGCGAAAAAAAATCAAGAAAACTTGCACTATGAGCAAAGAGAGATTACAATGAGTATTATGACTGCCTTCTCTACCAAAACCCAATCTCAGGTTCTTAGAGAAGAGCCCTAAAAATCCCACGTTAAGACAAGGGTTTTATAGCCACACTGAACCCTACTTTTCAAAAAGAACCACTTGCCGAAAAACCTATCGGTTAGGTTCCATCTGAATTCACGTGAGAGCCGTGTGAATTAAAGACAAAATTCAATATTTTTCAAAGTGATGATAGAATATGACTACTTTGAATTTCTTTACTATTCTCGATGCTTCCACAACACTATAGCCAAAATATGCAACTTCATAAAGCTACTGGTAAAGCTATAAACGGAGCGAATTCAAAGTGGATATAAGTATATATGTATTTGTATTCGTTTACTAAATTGAATATTGGATACAAATTAGAATATCTACAAATATTGAAAAATAGGATCAGTATTTGTATTTATTTACTTAAACAAATATCATATACGAATCTGGATCTATCTGATTACAAATTAATGTTTTAAGTGATGACACATATATTTTTTGGGATGAAAACATGGGGTGAGGGAGAGAAGTAGAGAGGGATGGGACAACTAATAACAACAATAAGAAGAGCATAGACTAGAACACCCTAGAGAAGATGTTGGAGATTTTTGTGTTGCTAATTCAATAATGGAGCTAAAGGTGACTACAATTGTGATAAAGATTATGAAGATAACAAGTAATTATAAAGATGAAAAATGGTTGGTGGAGTTCAACCAGAGAAGGTGAGCTGGTTACTGGCCAGGAGGTTTAGCTATGGGTTTGGTAATGGTTGTATTTTATTAATGTGTATAATCTTATCTATAACATTAATTTGAATTATATATATATATATATATATATATATATATATATATATAGACAGATAGCCAGACCAAATGTATACATATCCATATGTGGTTCACTTATAAATGAATATGTCAATTGTGGCTTTATTTTACAACAACCGTTAGATCTATGTTAGATCTAACAGTGGTGACATGTTGGCTTTAAAATAAGGAATTAGCGACTCCTAAAGGTGAGTCATGGTGAACGATTTTTGGAGAGGGAAACCCTAATAAAAGGGGGGGGGCTAGGAATTGGCAACAGCACGAAAACAGGTTATTTCTTCTCTCTTGGTTTTCTTCTAGTTTTTTAGAGAGAGAAAGGGCGTACAAGGGTTTTGGTGTGGGTTTTCAGATTTAGAATTACACACTTCTTGTATGGATTTCACATTAAATAGTGAAAAGATTGTTTCTCTCCTGTAGACGTAGGCACATCATTGAACCACGTAAATCTTGGTGTCTCTTATTTTTCTGTGTTTTGATCTTATTTTATTTATTTTTCTTGTTATTCATACTAGAATATTTTCTGTGAAACACAACAGAATATTTGTTAAACCAAGAGAATATTTAAAATAATCAGATATAGATGCATCTGTATTCGCCTTAAGCAGATCGAATATAAACTGAATACAGATGCCTAGGCAGATAGTTGACAGCTCTAGCTACTGCCTCCAATGTACTGAAATTTCAGGTCTCAAGAGTATAATCTCCTTACATCAAGAGGAGAGTTGTCATTTTATCATTTACCATCACTAACTGCATTCTAGACTTGCCAATATTTGTGCATGGGTAATAAATTCCATTCTAAATTTCAAGTTTGAATAATTTCCATTTATCATTGCAGGACAACTTATTGTCTCTATGCTTTAATTTCTTTTGACAGATTAACATTTGAGTTAAATCATCAAATTATTCTTTGAAGAACATCCTCCTCACATGAGATATGCAAAAGCGTTCAATTCATTTTCTGTTGTTGTGTTTGAGAGAGAG
The DNA here is from genome assembly GCA_025762735.1 of Platanus orientalis. Classification (NCBI taxonomy): domain Eukaryota; kingdom Viridiplantae; phylum Streptophyta; class Magnoliopsida; order Proteales; family Platanaceae; genus Platanus; species Platanus orientalis. The sequence goes on from JAOXJP010072570.1 coordinate 10,986, forward strand.
AGAGAGAGAGAGAGAGTCTAAACTAACCAATCAAATTTCTTCATCCCTTAATAATCTACTTGTTACTGGACCATCACAATTAAGCTCTAAATTTATCACCCCCTCAACATGGATTTTCCGTGATAACAATACTAGAGAATCAAGTGATTAATCTAGAAACTGCAGTTTTCCAAGTAGTGATGCCAAAACTACTAGATGAAGAAGCTTCACTACTGGATGTTTGAAACTCAAGAAATTCATTCTGAAATGGGTAATGAGGTGGAAATGGGTCTGGGGGTTGAGAGACCATCATTTCACCTTCCAACAACTTCACCACGTTGCTCATCACCGGCCTCCGCTCTGGTTGATGCTGGATACACCACAAAGCCACCATGGCCATTCTCTTTGCTTTTTCTCTGTCATTTTCTTCTATCCCCAAATCCACCATCAACTCCCCCAGCTCCCCTTTTTCAAACTTTTTCCAAACCCATTTCGGAAACCACTCTTGACCATCAGGAAGATTACGATTGAAGCTCCTCCTCCTTCCCACGATCTCAAATAAAACAATACCAAAGCTGTAAACATCAGCTTTAGGAGTTATTGGATCACGCATCCACAGCTCAGGTGCAATATATCCGGGGGTTCCCTTGAAGGCAGTTAATGTTACATGAGTTGCATCCCTCTCGACAAAGTTTAGCCAACCCAAAATCAGCAACTTTGGGAGATAAATTCCTGTCAAGCAAGATGTTCTCAGGCTTAATATCGTAGTGTATAATCTTGTCATGAAAATATTCGTGCAAATAGGCTAGACCACTAGAAGTTCCAATCGCAATATCATGAAGCCTCTCCCATTGGATTGCATTCCTCTGATGTTCATCAAATAAGAAACCAGCAAGCGACCCGTTTTCCATGAACTCGTAGACTAGAACTCTATAATCTTCATCAAAGCAAAACCCATAAAGCCTGACTAAATTAAAGTGACGGGTTCTCCCTATAGAATTCACTTCTGCCACAAACTGTTGTTTCATTAGCTTATCCAAACAATTCTGAATTAGGACCTTAACAGCAACCGGCACTCCATTTTCAAGGGTCCCTTTATAAACTACTCCAAAAGCACCTTTACCCAATACATTATTGAAATTATTAGTTATTATCTTCAGTCTTTGGGACGAATATTTTACCAGTTTCTCTTCAATGATATCAGCGAGGAAAGTATCATCTGTAACAGGCTTCTTCCCCTGCTCTGGAGGGTTTGATGATTCATCTTGGCAGCATCGTTGCCCTCGGATGATAAGAAAGAGTATAACACCAACGATCACAGCTCCTGGAAATCGAAATCAGTTCAACATGAGAATTACTAATGTTACTATTATACAACTATTACTTATAATGATTACCAAAAAAAAAAAAAACTATTACTTATAGTGTTTTGTTCAATAATGTTAATGACAATGATAAGAGAGGGACAAAAAGCTCAAGATTACCTGAGATGACGAATGCTACTACGATTGTGGTCGTCTCTGCTAAGCCGGAACCATCCCGATTAGAGGTGGGAGGTGGAGGGCTGAATGGATAGAGGGGTGGGTAGGTGAAAGAGAAGGGAGAACCAGGGGGTCCAAATGTCGGCATTGAAGCTTTGAATATGTTCCTTGATTTCTTCAGCAGTGGGGAGAGATGAAGAAAGAAAGATGTGTTTCCATTGTATTTGTCTTCCGGCTGTTTATATTGTTGGTAAATTATCCTGATGTAATTGTAGATGGGAGAAACCCTAAAAGACTTCTTTGGATTCTCCGAGTCCTCTCAGGTGTCCATTTCGAAACCTTTAAAGTGTTAAAAGCTACATTTAGCGAATTATACGAAGGAATCTGTATATTAAAATTCCCAAGTCTAGTCGGCCTTCCTTTTATTTGAAATAACAAAGAGCATTTAAGGATAACTTATGGATTATCAGTGTGATGCACGGAAAGCGAAAACATGATTTAATAGACCCAGAAAACATCCAGTCTGCTGCAAAACCATTTCATTGTCCTTTTAATTATCCTTTTGAAATGGAGTCTTGCCGACATCCGAAAAAAGTACATTAATTTATTAAAAAAAAAAAAAAGGCAACTATCAGAGAGAGAGAGAGAGAGAGATCAGAAGTATCTCATAGAGCCATAAATTATTAGGCAATACAGTTTGGAGCCCTCAACAATAGCGTGGTATACCAGGTTGGAGGCCAACTAGAGCCAATACATGTACATGTTACAGTGTAGGATAGGGACTTCCAACCTATCACACAACTACTCAGGAAGCTTGCAGTTACACTGGATTGATGATGTTTGAACCCATGACCTACAAGAGGGATTTCACAAGTCACTCTTTGGAGTGGTCGTCAGCGCCCATCCAATAATCCTTATAATGATATTATTGCGAACCACTGATCAATCCTAAGCAGTAAGGACGGGCCAAAATCAAGACTAGTTTGATGAATAAATTCAACCAGCTGGTACAAAATTTAGGGATTATTCATCCAAGATGTGATCCATCAATTTGACACTCAGTACTAATATCAATTAGCAGTAAAATGGCTTAAAGCTTGCTTTATTATATTAACACTCACTTACCCATCAAAATCGGCAATCAAGTGATCAAAATAATTACATCTTGTTGTGAAGAAAACAATGGTGATGGTCCAGAAACAAAACGTATTTAATGGTTAGATCATCTGTTATGTAATTTCCAACTTAGGTGACATTGTTGATGAGTTCTATCAAATCTTCAGAATTTTAATTTTGTTAGAAATTTCATCCTAGTGAGTTATAAAAATTAAGGAAAAATCCATTAGAATGTTTCCGAATAATAGAAAATCTGTGGAATATAAGAACATAATAAAAACAAAATTTTTTGAAGAAATATTAAAATAAGCATGATTTATGCTTAGGACTCGAAACCGAAACAAGAGAGGAATAGGGAACTATCATAGGTAGGGCTGTCAATCGGGCCAGGCAGAGGGCAGCCTGAAATGTTTCACAAAAGCCCAAATTCAGCACGAATTAGTCAGCCCATTTTAAATAAATGAGTTTCAAATCTAGTTCTGGTTGTCCAAACTAAAACCCTTATCTTTGGGTTGATTTTAGGCCTTTAACTATCCCTATAACGACTCCAAAATTTTGACCTTATTTTGACATAAATTTGGGTCACTACTAACCGGATCCATATTTAAATCATTTTTTTTTTTTTTTTGTATCTATCTTAACCTGTAGGGTTACTTAGAAACTTAACCTTAAATATAACACATACAGCAGAATAATGATAACATCATACTAACCATAGTCTATGATATGCATTGAAAATAAAAACATAACGTACAAACATACTAACCATCATGTCACTTATCTTTTTCATCATCAACACAGGAGGTACAAACCTTTAAACCAATACCTAAAATATAGTACTTACAAATCATAAGTGTCAAGTAGTAAAATTAATACATTCCAAACAAAAGGTCCAATACGAAAACAAGGACTATAGTAGTGTTGAAAAATAAACTAGGAATGGCATCCACACGTATGCCTTTCCCGAACCTCAAGGCACTCCAAATAAATAGTATATTTGCACTAATCATCACTTGAAAAAATGATATGGATGGTAGGGGTGGGCATGGGCCGAGCTGGCTAGAGCTCAGCCCTAAAATTGGCTCGAAAAAGCTAGGCCCGAGGCCCGAACTTTTATTTAGGGATAGGCTTGAACTTACCTCCGCCCGGCCTGGACCCAGCCTGAGGCCTGAAATTTTACATATATAATATATATGTATTATATATAGTATATTAAGTATTTAACAATTATCAGTATTACATAGCTTAGTTGATAAAAATGTCTTTTTTATGATAAGTATTAGGTTCAAGTCCTAATGAAATCAATCTTTCTATTACACTAAAGCAAAGGGGGTAGCCCCCTCTACGTTTAGTATTTCTTTCTTCCTTTCACTTTAAAAAGCCACATGGACCCCATTGTGCTCTTTATTTCAAGCTATTTCGTAAAGAAGTTATTTTATCTAGAATTTTTGAAATCCCACTTCAACCTTTTGAACATAACTCCTTAAAACTTTTAATATCTCTAAATTTTTGTTCTATTCTTTGTTTAAAAACACATCTCTTATGTAACATTTCCTAATTGAAACAATATTAGGTATTTTGTCCCTTCTTCAAGAATAGTCATATCATTTACTTTGTTTCTTTTTTTAAATTCAATTTAAATTATCTTATACATATACACCATCTTTTCTTCCACACAACGTTGTCCC
>JAOXJP010072580.1:0-15249 GCA_025762735.1 Platanus orientalis
GAATACTCTCTTCCTTGATGCAAAATCAAGAAACCCTAAAAAAAGCTTGAATAAAATAGAGAAGAAGAAGAAAAAAAACAATGTTTGAGCTTACCTAAATCAAGACTAGTTAAGAAGGAAGGGGTGCCGTGAACTGGCGAATCCCCTTCGTCGCTACAAAATCAGGCCCTAAAAAAATCAATCTCTTCATGGCTACAAAATAAATTCTTAAAAAATCAATCTTAGATTCATATAGAGTGAGACAGAGAAAACATTCCAACATACCGAGATATAGAGAGAATGAGACAGAGAGGCGATAACGAGAGAGAGTAGCAGGGTCAGAACGAATGAGTAGAGATATAATGGAGGAGAGACCAAACAAATAAGAGAGAAAGAGAGAGAGAGAGAGAGCAAGAGAGAAGCCAGACACGCAACCGTTCCTAACACGCAATGGCTGTGATGGCGGGGAGATATCCAGAGAGTGTGGGAACTGAATGCCATTTCCCCTTTTTTTAGGTTTTTTTATGGGGGTTTGCTGAACACCATTTCCCCTCTTTTTTAGGTTTTTTTTTAATGAGAGTTTGAATACACTGTAGCGGTTTTATATAACCATCAGAACAGGAAATTTTTTATCAGCGGTCGTAAAAAAATCCATTGTTCCAATCACTTTTTTGTTTTTGTTTTACATCGACGGTCACAATCCATAGCTATAATATAGATATCCCAGCGGTTAAAGTGATCAATACTAAAAAAAACCACTGGTATAACCCGGTATTCTTGTAGTGCGAGAAAACTAAAGGTGCCGGATTCTTATAACGGATTTCATTGAAATCTTTGTTTATTAAAGTTAATTATCTTGGAATCACTCCTATGCCCCAACTATGTACACAAGTATTTCTAAAGGATGTAATAAGTTGGTACTCAAAACCTTAGACAACCTTTAAAAAGTCACCAAATCATATTGAAATAAAATATTTTTAGATTAAGAAATAAAACTCGGATTGTTGATGCCCTTAATTGATTAGGATTGTACGGATGGATGTCCTGGGGTTTGAATCATCTCCAATCTCACTTTCAAGTCAATACAAATCCAAAAAGTGACACGATGCCTGTTGAAAGGTGCCTTGATAAATACATAAAGTTTAAAGGATGGTATTATAGTAAAAAATAAAAAAAAAACATTAGATAAGTATTATATATTTTTCAAAATACCCATTGTAAGGCACCACGCGCTATATTTGACCGTAGTTTCTCTGGAATAGAGATCTAAAATCATCTTATGTTGGACAAAGTAAAGGTGGCTGAAATGACCCAAAATTCATCATGCAAGCATGCAACCCATGAAATTATAAAAGACAAAAAGTCCTTGACTTGGTCATTTACAGTTCGTTTGACCATAACTTCTGTATATAGACTCTACTGAATGAGTTTGAGTGGGACAATTTAGTCATCAGCTACCTACAACATCAGGTCGATTGGAGGCTGCACTGGTGTCTAACCAGTTGGGTATGAACTTTTGTGGATGACATAATTCAACAAGGCCTCAATTTGTAACAAGGCTTGGGCTCACAGTTTTCACAAACTGCAAAGCTTTATATATAAATAATATTTTCTGGTTCTACTTATTTTCTTTTGAACCACTCTCTATATTAAGATCGAAGATGGGAGTCCAGTAATGAACAACCATGTTCTTCATTTGCTTATTTTTATTTTATTTAACCACAATTTAGCATCTATAACAGCCATTTTACAACTAATAATTATGGTGAAAATATATTTTATAAGTTGAGTAGTAGCTACAAAAATCAGTGGAGTGCTTCGAGGGAATAGAGGAAGGGGTTGAGGGTTAGATGAGGGGTAAAGGCTAGAGTAAGAGACGTGAGTTTGAGTGACCTCTTTGATAAATGGCCACGCTTTATGTCTTGGGCCCTTCCTTTCAAATCATGAGACCAACTACAGATATGACGCTCTATATGATGCATGACAAAACAATGATTTGGTATATTCATCCACACATTATCTACTTGTCTTACTGTGCAAATGTAAAAGAAAATTTTGGAAGCAAAAGATCCTCCTGAATTCCAAACCTCGAAGGTAGAGGAACACTTGAGTGATAAAGGAAGTGACGACAAAGAGAATGTTGGATCCAATTCTGAGTGGAAGGATTCCAAAGAAGATGATCTTCCAATATGTTAAAATTCTAAGGGAGCAGGAGATGAGTATAAATCCATGGAAAGTGATGATAAAAAAAAATGTTTTTACACTAAGTCGCCCACTTGAATTAATTAGGCCTAAAAATTCCTGAACTACCAAACTAAAGCTATTTTAGAAAACACATTCAACAAAGGAGATCTCTTGGACGAAAAAATGGAACCAAAAGGTTTACCTTGACCATCTAACTCACTGTATTCAAATGGACAGTCAGAAAACACACGATTAGAAAGAATTCACATGTTGGTCCATTTGATTGTGCCAACTTGTGACCCAAAATAACTCCTTTTGTGGGTCCCAAACACCGCAGATGTAGGTCTTGAAGTTGGTATATCTTCCCATCCCTGTCCTGAATTGATAAAAAGTTTCCCAATCAATAAAATTAATGTTGTTTCCACCACTTAAAGTGACTTTTGTTTTGATTTAATTGTCCAGGATTCACCTGCTAACTACAAACGGTTGCCTATCAAAGAATGGAGAAACGAAGAAAAAGGAAATATGCAAGAATACAAATTCACCATTTCTCTTTTCCAAGTCGACAAGCCACTCCCCTTGTGAGGCACTCAAGGGCCACACAAGGGGGGGAATCAACTTACTTTTTTTTTAGATGTCATATCACCTCCAAAAAGTGAATTGATTCCCCCCACCCTGTGTGGCCCTTGAGTGCCTCACAAGGGGGGTGGCGCAGAGGATATCAGCCCAAGGGGACCTCGGCATGGCATTAAACTTGCTAATTGAGGAGGCATAACAGGCTGGACATGCTCTTATATAGGTATTATCAATGGCACATACACTGCCTATAGAGATTCAATCCCCACACTGTTCTAAAAGGGTAAAATCATATATGGGGGAGCAGATTTGGGAAAGGCAGAGTTTTGATAGGTAACCATTATGCCGGAGTGCCCCATAATATGCTATGATCGAGAGTAACTAAAATGAATTAATTGAAAAATAAAAAATAAAACAAATTTAGTACTTTTGGAAATGAAGGATGACCTCAAGACTATGGACTCATAATTTGGCTTAAAAGAAGAAAGCTAATTGCACTATGAATAAATGATTGTAAAGAAAATAAACTAATGGCAGACACTGAACTTAAAATTAAATTGAAATCAAAGCAATTAACAAAAAATCAATTAAATGGTATTTGATTTGAAAAAAAGAAAGAGTTAGAAATCTCATTGAAAATAGGCATTTGACTTCCACCTCGCCCTACTAACAGTACCTCCAAACCCTTTATTCGTGAGACATGTTTGTGTTTATAAGATGCCTTGCCCCTTCTAATACCAGTTCCAATCCCTACAATTGTGAGTGATGTTTGTGTTTATGGGATGCATTGCCCCATGTTATACCGGATTTTCAAAGAATCAATATTTGAGAGGAAGAAGATGATTTCAGTAGTCGAATGATCTGAAATCTCTGGTTGAGTGTCAACAGTTTGGAAGATGGCAGGCTATATTTTTCATGTTCGATTTCGATGTGGAACATAAGCCGGGAATTGAAAATTGTATCCCTGACTACTTGACCAGGGAGTTCGTAACGGGAGCTCCAAAGAGGATTGGGATGATGAGCCGTAGCTTAAGGGCAGAGTCAAGCAGTAAGGCCCCCACAGCAGAAACCTTTGTAGACCAAAGGTGTGTTTCGAAGATGCATAAAAAGGGCACAGACAAGATTCTTCAAAGTATTGAGAAGGAGCACTGCATAGAAGGAAATGCCAAAGCAACAGCAGATAAGCTTCTTGGCATTTCGAAATTTGCAGGAGAATGGAGTCCAATGAAATGGATGTCGGCCGAGCAGATTCTCGAGTACACCGGACTATAAAAAGTTGTCTTCCTTCAAGTTGTATAATACTAGAAAAGTGGCCTTGATGCTTTTTCAGTTTTTTTAGCAGGTAATTAGGAGAAGAAGGAAATAAGATTTCCATTGGAAATAAGGGTTTGGGAAGGTTTCCATTTTCTCTAAAATGTAAAGAGTTCAGAGGAATGGATGCATGAGAGATGAAGTGTTTTGTTAACCTTTTTAAATTGAGAAAGTGGTTTCTAAGGGGTATTATGGAAAAATTGAGAAAAATTTAAGAGTATGTAGGTGGATGAGAGAAAATTTTAAGAGTATCTAGGGGTATTATACTAGCAATGAACCCTTGTGAATTTGCATGGATAATAAAATTAGGATTATATTTGGTTAAAATATGTAACTTGAAGGTATGGTGTGTTCTATAAATATGATCGGAGGGTCTATATTGAGGTTTAAAAATAAAATAAAATATGACTTTAAAAATAGAGAATTTATGAATAATTGCAATCAATAAAACTTTTTCATAGAAAAAGATATATATATATATATATATTGTGAATACAAAAAAAGAGAATTGTTAAGTGAAATTAATAGATTTGAGGGATTTAGTGGGCATTTTGGCTCGATTAAAAAAATACAACAACAACAACTTCAGTATAATCAAGCTTTAAAAAAAGAAATTAGGGACAATTACAATTGATAAAAATCTCGTCTAAAAAGTTGGAAAATATTTTAATCTCTTGGTTATTGAGGGGACATTGTGAGAATTTATTTTCCAAAAATAAAAGCAAGGAGTCTCCACGTGGATAAAGAGAAACAATGGCTTGAGGCTACTGTTTTAACTTGACATAAAACCCAACTCATATAATAACTAAGTTAGGTTTGGGTTGGTTGGATTTAACTTAGCTCGGTTCCATTTGATCCTTTGGTTATTTCTTTTGCTTTTACTGAAATTTTTTTGGTAATTAGTTTTTATTGGGGATTGAACGGCATGTGTACATATAGTGAGTGTGACAATATCCCCATATAATTGTGCTTGTTATTGCATTTTGCATGGATAAAGGGAGATAAATTACATCCCCAATAGAGAATAAAATAAATAACAACAAAATCTTAGCCCAATTTTTGGTCCCAATCATCCAGCTCCTCTATTATGAAGGTGCAGATCAAGCTTTGGATTTAATCAACATTTGGGTTAGATTTTAGTCCAAAACTATTGCTCAAATGGTATTGGATCCATTTACGATCCATCATTGGTACATTTAAATTGCACGATTAAGTGTAACTTGACAACGGTTCTAATATGTCACGGATTTAGTATGAAAAGATTTGTATTTCATAGCCAATGGACCTAATATGTCCAGCCCTGATGTGTATAATAGGTTTAGATCTAGTATATTGATATCATACATGGACCCACCAATCCTTTGGAAGTCCCAAGGTCAATTCAAGAAGGAAAATGACTCTAAAAACACATGTTTAAGTGCACATTTACTGTCAGCGGTTAGATTGGAATATTTGCAAACCCATTTCCACATGTACATTATTGGCATTTTCTAATCGAATGAAAAAAAAAAACTTCTCATTAAAAAATCACATTTAAATATCATTTTACTTTTTTTTCTTCTTTTTTTTATATAATTTATTTTCTTTCTTTATGTGTCTTTCTTTATTTTTGTGGAGCACATGGATGATTTCAAAGTTGGAGATTATTCTTATCTCCGCATATAAGTGAGGGGTATTATGGAAAATTTTTAAAAATTGTAGAGTATATACATGGATGAGAGAGAATGAGCTTGAGACTAAGTTTTTGAAAAAACATGTGGAGTGAAATTTTAATGCCATTAAAAATATGTGAATGGTCTTGAGGTTATGTTTTTGGAATTTTTTTTTTTTTTTTTTGAAAATAAAACATATGGAGTGAAATAAGAGAAAAGATATTATGAAGATAGAAAAAAAAAAAAAAAAAAAGCTTAAAAATTTAGTATTAAAAGATAAACATAAAAATTAGAGAGAGGATATTTTTAAATAGATAAATTTGGAATAGCATGGAAGAAAAAGAATGGGCTTGAGACTAAGTTTTTGGATTTTTTTTTTTTTTTTTAAAGTGTGGAGTGAAATTTTATTATAATGCCATTAAAAATATGATATTAAAGATAAATATAGAAATAATAGAAAATATATTAAGAGGGGAGATAAAAAGCTTAAAGATTTAGTGTTAAAAGGTAAACACAGAAAGAAAAAAAAAAAAAAAAAAAGAGGGGATTTTTTAAGAAGAAATGAAATTGGAAGAGAAAATTTGTTAAGTAGAGAAAAGATTAGGAGGGATTATGGGCGCTTTGGAAAAATTTAAGAACAAAAAATTAGATAGAATGTCCACGTGGATGAGAGAGAAAAGTGGCATGAGGCTATATATATATATATATGTGTGTGTGTGTGTGTGTGTGTGTGTGTGTGTGTGTGATTTCTCTTATTGTAATGAAGAACTTAAAGCACCCGTTGAGATAGGCTAGAGAGCTAATTAAATGCATGTGCATGCTTGTGATTTAATTTTTTTATTGCTTAATTATTATTTATTACATTGATAAAGAGTGATTTTGACCTAAATCCTACCACCATTTGGTATATCAACCTATTTTCGCTGTGCGGGAAAGTTCTTTTCTAATTAATTAAAGAGATACTTTTAGTTACATTCATACCTTAATACAATAAAACATATACTTTTACTTAAAATTTCTATTTGTTATATTGCTTTATATTGACGAAATTGTGAAGCATGTTTCGGTTGGGCATATAAGCATGTAAACTGCATTAGTTAATTGTTTGTTTCCTTAAAAGTTAACCCATGCAAAAGCTTTATGTAAATGTGAAGAAGAGTAACCTTATGTGATGAATAATGTTTTCTACTATTGATTCACCAACTGGCAAATTATAGAAGAGGAGGTAGACCATCCGTGTTTGGCCAACTAATAAGCAACCGAATTACAAGGTCTCCTCACATGACAAACAGATATTTCCTCAAAAGGAAAACAACAATTTACTGCACTCCTTCACAACATTTCTTATTGGCCACCTGGGCTTTGGATAAGTTTCCAATTAGTAGTGGTGATGGCATCTAATTTCCTGATTCCAAGAACAACGGCCATTTGTTAAGGAATATAGTTAACTACGGTTGTATCAGTCATTGTAACTATAATAGTAGTTGTAACAGAAGTGATGAGCTGTCATTATAGTTAAGTTAGGTAGAGAATTAGTTAGCAATGTAACTGATTATTGTAATCATATTTTATAAATAATAGAAGGAAACTGTTGTGTTTTGCAGCAACATTCCAGTATGAATTTACAAGAAAAATAAATAGAAGATCAAAGCACATAAAAAAAGACACCAAGATTTACGTGGTTCGGTAGTGTGCCTACGTCCACGAGAGAGAAACAATCTTCTTCACTATGTAATGTGAAATCCATACAAGAATATGTGTAATTTCAAACCTAAAAACCCACACCAAAACCCTTGTACACTCTTTCTTTCTCTTATCCTCTCAAAACTCTGAGAAAACTAAGAACTCCAACCTATACAATTGCCTCTTCTTCTTTGAATTTCCCTAATTAAAATTTGGTTTTCTCATGCTTTTGTCGTTCTCTACTCCCTTATGAGGAGTTCTTTTTCAAATCAAACTTAAGTCCTAACCATTAGATCTTATGAGATCTAACGTCTATGGTTGAAAGTAAAGACAAAACTGACAAATCTATTTTCAGCCCCTTAGAAGATCAGTAGTTGTCTTTGTCATGTATCATAATGCAACATAGCTCCTTTGTATCACATCAATATATGATGTAACTTCGCACCTCCTTTGCTTGAGGTGCCCCACCCCACTTGGTAAGGGTGGTTCCACTAATCTTCAACAATGAACTAGATTGGTCAAGTCCAAGCAATGCTTGAACTTCTTTGTCATAACCGGCTTTGTCATCATATCAACTACATTGTCCTTTGTATGAACCTTCATCAAATTTATCTTTTCATCTTCAATTAAATCGCATATCCAATGATACTTCACATCGATGTGCTTGGTTTTGGAATAATAAACCTGATTTTTCGCCAAGTGAATGGTACTCATACTGTCCCAATGTAACACCAACATTTTTTGCTTCAACCCAAGTTCTGTGACTAAACCTATCACCCACAAAGCCTCATTGACACCCTCAACAGCTACCATATATTTTGCCTCAGTTATGGATAAGGCAACTGTGAGATGTAATATTGCTTTCCAACTAATAGGCCCACCTACAAGAGTAAAGAAATACTCTATTGTAAACATCTTCTTGTTTAAGTCACATGCATAATTAGCATCAACACAGCTCACAACCTGTCTTGTTCCTTTATGTTCTTCAAATAAAATACCAAAATTTATCATACCTTTGAAGTACCTTAGAATCCACTTTACAACATTCTAATGCTCTTTACCATCAAACTAACCACATGTGAGAGATCCGTATTACTGCAAACCATTACATACATAAGACTTCCCACAAACTAGCAGATAACTTGAAGTGATTTGGTAGAGGAGCACTTATTAGTTTAGAGTTTTGCATACTAAACCTCTCTAGCACCTTTTTCACATATCGCTTTTGAGATACTAAAGATTTTTGGCATTCTTATCCCTTTGGATTTTCATACCAAGGATCTTTTTAGCAACACCTAGATCCTTCATGTCAAATTCATTACTCAACTTAGACTTTAATAAGTCAACCTCATGCTTATTCTTTGTATCAATTAGCATGTCATCAACATATAACATCAGTAGAATAAAAAAACCATCTTCAAGAACTTTGTAGCAAATGCAACTGTCATATTGACTCTTCATGTAGTCAATCCTCATCATGAAGGAATTAAAGCACTTGTACTATTGTCTTGGAGATTGATTGAACCCATAAAGTGATTTGTTCAACTTATAAACAAACTCCTCTTTTCCTTGCATTTTGAATCCCTCTAGCTACTCTATATAAATTTTTTCCTCCAATTCATCATGAAAGAATGTCGTCTTCACATTCAGTTGTTATAACTCTAAATCGAGTAAAGCAACCGTAGCTAGCATCACCCTGATTGATGTATGTTTTGCTACTAGAGAGAATATTTCATTGTAATTAACCCATTTTTCCTGTCCATACCCCTTTGCCACTAACCGAGTCTTGAACTTTTCTCCTTTTTTTATCTGATATTGCTTCATTTTTTCTATACACCCATATATAGTCAATCACCTCTCTATCTTTTGGTCTTTCAAGCAATTCTTAAGTGTTATTCCTGTGTAGTAATTCATTTTCTTCATCATTGTAATCATTTAATTTTTATTATCTCTACAACCAATTGCATCATAGAAACAATATGGATTACCACTACCAACAACTAATGCAAATGCTACCATATCTTCAAAACCATATCTGATTGGCGCCTTATGAGTTCTTTTGTCCCTGCCTATAACAAGACATTGTTGTTGTTCCTACTACTATACTTTCCTACTAGAAGACTCCCCTTGAGAATATTTTACCATGTTCTCTTCCCTCCTTAGCCACGTTGTATCATCTAGCTCCACCTAGACTAAATTTTCACTAGCATGAGAATCCACCAGTTGATTTCCTTCATCTCTATTGCCTTTTAATATAGACTCTTCATCAAACACAACATTCTTGCTAATGACTTTCCTTTGTGCAACTAGATCCCAAAGTTTGTAGCCTTTTACCTCTTTTTCATATCCAAGGAATATACATTTCCTTAACTTTGGATCCAATTTAGAACAATGTTGCTCGTGCACATAAACATAGGACAGACAACTAAATATTTTAAAAATAGAATAATCAATTATTTTACCCATACAAACATCTTCTAGGATTTTGAAGTTAATTGCATTTGATGGTGATCTGTTGTCAATAAAACATGTCATGTCAATTGCTTTAGCCTAAAAAGTTTTCAACAACCTTGTTTTCAATCTCATGCACCTTGCTTTTCAAGAAGTGTCATGTTCATCCTTTCCGTTACATCATTCTGTTGTGGCCCACCTAGTGTAGTAAAGTGTCTTGTAATACCATCATCCTTCTAGTATTTGATGAACTCATTATCCTTATATCCCATTCCATTATTTGTCCTTAAATATTTGACTTGTTTTCTTGTTTATTTTTCAACTTCAAATTTCCATTGCTTGAACTTGGTAAAAACTTTAGATTTTTGCTTCATAAAATAGACCTATACCTTTTTGGAAAAATCATCTATAAATGTGACAACATAAACAGCTCTACCTTTAGAAGGTACACTTACGGGTCCCCATACATTGGAATGTATGTACTGCAAAACTTCCTTGCTCATATGTTATTTTGTCTTAAAACTGCCCCTACATTGTTTTCCATACAAACAATACTTACAAAAACTGAGTTTACATATTTTCACCCTTGTAAGCAAATTCTGTTTGTGAAGTTCTAACAACTCTTTCTTACCCATATGGCCTAACCTCATGTACCATAGAGTTGTATTATTAGTATCACAATCAACATGAATTGTTATAGCCACTCCACTTGTAACTGTTCTCCCTATCAACTCGTATAAATTTCCTTCATTTTTCCCCTTTAGCCCCCTTAGTGACTTTAAGGACTCCATCTGTTGTTATGAAGGTACATCCATTCGAGTCTATGCACTTAAGGAAATTAAATTATTCTTTAAATTTGGGATATGCCTAACCTCCTCAAGTGTTCTTAACATGCCATCAAACATTTTAACTTTAATGGTTCCTATTCCAATGGTTTTGCAAGCCGCCTTATTATCCATTAAAACAATATTGTCATTATAAGGACTATAAGTATCAAACCATTCCCTATAAGGCCACATGTGATAAGAACAACCAGAATCTAAAATTCATATTTCAACAAGATAGTTCGTACCTGTACTAACCGAGAGAAGATCTCCATCACTATCTGAACTGTTTGTTGTCATACTAGCCCAGTCTAAAGATTGTTCCATTTCCTTTTTCTTTTCCTCCAAATCTTTTTGGTGTTTTTTGAAATCCCTTTTTCATATGTTCTTTTTTGCAATAGTAGCACTCAAATTTTTTGCTCTTTCCCTTTGATTTTGAGTGTGACCCCTCTTTGTTTCTAGACCATCTGTCTTTACTTCTTCCACGTTGATGACTTGATTCATCCTTAGCCACCAACCCTTTTACTTGGGAACCGTTTCCCAACTTTTTGAGTGTTTTAGTCTCCAATAAAGTCGTTGTCACCTCATTAACCTTGAGAGTATTTTTCCCAATTAACTAATAACGTGGTTACAAGTATATCAAAGGAAGCTGGAAAAGAAGCCAAAAGAAGTGTCTTGTCCTCCTCTTCAATTTTCATCTCAATGCTTAACAATTGAGTAATAATTTGATTAAAGACATTGAGATGATCTAAAATATTAGTTCCTTCATCCATCTGCAATTGATATAATTTTTCTAGGAACAATTTATCTATGAACGGTTTTGAGGTATACAAATTTTCTAATTTTTCCATAATCTTAGAGCAGAAGTTTTATTCAAAACATTGTATTTTACCTCTGGTGCGAGACATAAGAGGATGGTACTCACTGCCTTCATCTTAAGTTCCTCTCAGTCATTGTCAAACATGGTTGTCGGCTTCTTTTCCTTCCCGAATAGTGCTTTAATTAGCCTTTACTACACCATAATATATTTAACCGTACTTTGCCACAGGCTAAAGTTATTTTTCCCATCAAAGGGCTCCACCTCAAACTTAGCCATTGAGAATCATTTCCTTGTCATCATACTGAACTCTGATAATCAAGAACTTTGTCTTAATTCCTAACCTCCCTGGCTGAACCTGGCGCTCTTATACCACTTGTTGTGTTTCACAACAATATTTCAATACGAATTAACAAGAAAAATAAATAAAAGATCAAAGCATAGAAAAATAAGAGACACTAAGATTTACATGGTTCAGCGATGTGCCTATGTCCACGGGAGAGAAACAATCTTCTTCACTATGTAATGTGAAATCTATACAAGAATATGTGTAGTTCCAAACACGAAAACCCACACCAAAGCCCTTGTACACCATTTCTCTCTCTTACCCTCTCAAAACCCTAAGAAAACCAAGAAGAACTTCAACCTGCACAACTACCTCTTCTTCTTTGAATTTCCCTAATTAAAAATTAGGTTTCCTTGTACTTTTGCCATTCTCTATGACTCCCTTATGAGGAATCCTTTTTCAAATCAAACTTAAGTCCTAACTGTTAGATCTTATGAGATCTAACGGCTTTGGTTGAAAGTAAAGACAACCTACAAAACCTCATATAAGGCATTGTGTGATCATATTCTTTCCTCTCCATTTTGTTTTCTTCTATTAAGTTTAGCTTTCGTTCATGGTTTTAGAGCCCAGAGACTGACCTCACTCTTGTTCTTGTGATCCAAGTTGTTTTTGTTAAAGACTAAAATGGAAATAGGCCTTGCATTATAGATCAACGCTAGAAATTATTCAAATTTAGTTTCTATAGTTTCTTCTTCTTCGAATTCAGGTGGCTTTTGTTGTAGATAAGAATTCTTCATCTTCTGAATCTTTTCTTGCTTCTGAGTTTGATTTTCCACCTATCTTTCTTTAATCCTTCATCATGAATGTTTCGTTTCTCCTAACTGTAAAGCTTCATAGTGAGAATTACTTAATTTGGCACTCTCACTTCTTGACAGCCATTAGAGCTCACAAATTCCAATTCTTGATAGATGGATCATACGATCCTCCACTGAAATTTTCAGCCTATGAAGATGAAAAATCACTGCCTAATTCTCAGTTTTTTGACTGGCAACTCCTTGATTAGCAGTATCGAGCTGCCTGTTCGCTACAATCTCTAAAAGCGTCTTTCCTTACATTCTTCAATTCCAACAAGAGATGCTTGGAAAGAATTGGAAATGAAGTTCTCTTTCATGTCTCGATTAAATGTGTTATAACTTAAAAGTAAAATTCAAAGTTTAAGGAAAGGGACTTAGTCCATGGCTGACTATCTGAAATATATTAAAAACATTAGAGACACGTTGGCTTCAGTTACTTGCTCGCTAGAAGAGAAAGATATCATTATGTATATGCTGAACGGACTCCCTCAAGAATTTAATGTGTTTAAAATGGCTATTAGAACTGGATTTCCTGGACAGAACTTATTAATGACTTCTTGATGATCGAAGTTCAACAAACAATGTATACATCTTCACAAACGTCTAACCTCATATCTTTTGCCTTCATTGCAACAATTCAAAGGTTATCAAGGAAATCAATGAAACAAGTCTGGAAAGTTTAGAGGTCGTGGTAAGAATTGGTATTCTTCCAACCGCCAAAAATTAGTCTATCAGAGACAAACTCAGTATCAAGCACCATTAACTCAATCATTAGCTACTAGAAAATAGCCTACACCAACTGCATATTTCATCATCACTCTCTCTTCACACTCCTTATCATAGTGTTGGGTATTTGATACCCTTTGTATAAAGATAGGTGTAACACCAAATTTCGAGCCTTTGTATGAGGCAAAATTCATTGGACAAATTACTTAGCCATTTTAGTGGCTAGTTTATTATTTTTATGAGTGGGGACCAAAACTCCAAGTTAACCAAACTTGTTAATTACAGTCGTTTAACACAGCCTACCTCTGATTATCTTTAAGCCATGCATCAAAATAGAGTTGCAATCATGTAAAAGAGAAAGAGAATGGGAAAAGTAGAGATGTTCTTTAAAATATAGTATATAGGTTACACTTGCTTATTCATTCACCAATGAGTTTACCTATTCAAAACTTGACTCATTTTCAAGCTCCCTATAATATCTTCCTGGAGAGTTTGTAGAGGTATAATGGACGTGCTCCCTCCTCCTTGAAAGAGAGGTAGCTTTCAGAACGTGAAGAAAACAAATGTAACTAGCCTTGTAGTGAACCTTTACTTCAACTTTCTCCCTCATTCTCCTTGTTGTTCTTCTTCTCTCTCTTTTTCTCTTGTGCATGCAGGTATTTATAAGCTCTCAAAACGAGTTTAGAGAATAGTCCTCATTTGAGGAGAACTATATCTCTCCCGTATCATTTCTGTTGAGATGGGATTCTTCAAATCTTATCCCAAATATTTAGGTGATTCTTCTATGTGAGAATCCACCTTCCTTCATCTTCTGGATAGTTGTGGGACTCACAAGAGTTGTGGTTATCTGAAACAACCTTCCTATAAAAAAATAAAACCGATTTTCAATTTTCTAGTTTCTATATTGCACGAGTCTATTCGCACACACTTTTTGGTCGATAGTATATTACTAAACTCCTTTAACCAATGGCGAAAGAGGATCCAAATATTCATTCACCATTCAATTGGGGGCGAATGAGAAATCTATTTTTTATTCGCGCACATTTTTTGGGTGTCAATAGCTGCCCCCTCGGAAAAGGCATTACAAGTGTAAGAAGGAGACGGTGCATTTTTCAAGGCCAAAATAAAGGATTTCAGTTATTCTTGTCAGTACCTTCTTTATTTGTCCCCGAGACTTTTCAAATTCTTTACCCTTGACGATTATACCTCTACAAGTATATAAACCTTCTTCTTTCTTCTTCAACTCATATTCTCAGCAGAACTTCGTTCAGATTTTTCTTCCTTGCAAATGTAAGTTCTTTCTTTGTTTTTGTCTTCTTCTTTTTTTTCATCATGCAGAATTATCCTTTGAAGATGAAGCAGTCTTACCACCATGGAACTATAGTGAGGCGGAGTTAAAGCATTTTCACGATAATGCAACCCGATCACGTGACACCCAAACTCATCTTTTACAAGATCTTACTGAAATGGATCCTACAACAATCACACTACCATGCACTCAAGTCAGGGCTTTAGCTCGTTTGGATGATGTGAGAATGTATTTCAAGAATCCCGGTATTAGAAGGATCGTAGAGTCTCTTTAGACTATGTTACTACTATTGCTCAAGCCGAAGAGACCTTAAGTCTTACTCAGTCTTCTCCTAATCTTGAAGCCCTTATTAAAGAATCGGAGGAGAAGATAGCTGACTTGAATCGGATCCACACATAGACAACTAGTTGGGATAGTTTTGCGAGTGCAAAATCAGAGATGTTGGTGGAGCAGTTCTATTACATCAGGATAGAATGTGCTCGCTACACTGCCATCTTGGAAGACAACGAGGGTGGTGTTGACAATAGAACGCAACTGATTGCTCAAGCCAAAGCCATCTTAACTGTTAGACGAGAGAATGGAAATGACGAAACCCAC
>JAOXJP010072591.1:0-15248 GCA_025762735.1 Platanus orientalis
TATATATATATATATATATATATATATATATATATATATATATATTTGGTTTGGATGTTTTGGACTCTCAAGAAAGGCTACTAAACAAATTGAATCTATATTTGCTCATTTTCTGTTGGCAGGGCAAGATTTGAGGGAAAAAAAAAAAAAAAAAAACTTCATGTAGTGAGCTGGGCATCCATATATAAACCGCTTGAATAAGGAGCCTTAATATCAGAAGCATCAAAGAGATGAATCATACAGGTATTCTGAAACAAATTTGGTGGATTGTGTCTCACAAGCCTAGTCTATGGGTGAAATGGATCTATGCTAAATTGCTAAAAGGGACATAATTTGGACGATTGAGATGCCTTCTGATTGCTCATGGGTGTTGAAGAATATCCTAAAACTCTGAGTTTGTGTCTCCTCATATCATTAGTATTAGTGGGAATGGGGAAGCGACTAAACTATGGCTGGATAGATAGCATCCTACAGAGATATGCAATTTGGAGAACATATAATGAATGATGTTACATTGAGCAAAGATAGCCCAGTCTCTTCTATTATCTTTAATGATGAATGGAGAACTAGGCCAGCAAGATCCCCTCTTCTAATAGAGGCTTGGGCTGCTCTACCAACAATTGAAAGATTGGGTCATATGGACAAGGATAAAGTGTTATGCAACTCTTCTAACCTATTTTCAACCAAATCAGTTTGAAAGATTATCGACTCATCAGCTGCTAAAGTAGATTGGTGTGACGTAATATGGTATCCTCATCATGTTCCAAAATATAGCTTCTTGTCATGGCGTGTGATGTCCAAAAAACTACCCACGCAAAGCCATCTATGCAAGATGAAACTTTTTATGGTCTCTTAGTGTTAGTTTTTGTTGGAACAATAGGAAAATAGATGACCATTTTTTTTCCAATGCGATATTTCAAAAATGTTTTGGCAAGACATGCTAAATTGGATTCCCCATACTCAAGAGAATAATCAAACCTTTTTATTCCGAAGCTAAATGGATCCAACAAAACTATAAAGACAAGTCTTTGTGTTCGTTAATTTCTAGATTAACATTCAGTGCCTCCCTATATACCACCTATGGTGGGAAAGAAATCAAAGATGTTTTGAAAATACCAGCAAAACCATCCAAACAATCATTACTATGATCCTCTAATGTTCAAGCCAAAATCCAGCTTCTTAGTTTACCTATTGGGGACCTTCCTATTTAGAGACATATTGCATCAAAATGGAACATACAGAAATATCTATTCCAATTCAGCCCAAAGTTTATTCTTAGCCGTTACCACCCACTGGAACTCATGCCCTTGCATGTGATGGATTGGTCACAGCCTCGAGAGGAGGATATGGAAGCTTTTAATGCGATGACAGTGGAGCTCCTATTGTTGCTTATACTACGGCTCTAAGTACTTTTGGTGGAGTTGTTTGCACTTTACCAAGGGCTTCAAATTGCAGCAGATCAGAATTTATCTCCCTTAATGATCACTATAGACTTGAAGCTTCGGTGGAGATTTTGAACAAGAAGTGCAATTTCTCATGGAGTGTTTTATCCATCATTGCAAAAATCAGGAGATTGTTGGCTAGCTTTATCCATTTTGAAATTCACTATGCGTGGAGAGAGGCCAACCAACTAGCTGACATCCTAGCCTCTTTTGCAATAGGAAATGAAGATCTTATAGTCTTGTGGTTTATTTGCCAAATCTTGTAGAAGCAATCAGAAATGATGCTAACTGTTTTATATATATATATATGGATGTAATTTCTCTCCTCATTTAATATAAATTATTTATTTAAAGAATAAAAAAACCTTTCATAAGAAATAAAATCAATACGGTTGTGTTGGTTGAGAACCAGTACAATTTTTCTCAAGGAGTTGCATATTCTAAAATGACTTTTCATGAGGATTTGTGATGTTTCCCAACCATCACAACATTTCTCAAGAGTCTTATTTCCAAAAGACACTTCGTTTTGAGTGTGATCAATCATTATCACCCCATATGTTTCTACGCCTGATGTAGTATTTGTCTATTCACCCTAGAGATGACATGAACCCAACAAATTCAGGACCCAAATATCAACTCCAACTTCATTTGTTTGCTACTATCAAGGACAGTATGATTGGCTAGAAATCTGTCTGGACTGTGTTTGTTCTGAAAATTTTGGTGGTCAACATATTATGAAAAAAATTAAAAGCATCAACTTTTCTTTTTAATTTTTATTGAGTTTTTTGTCATGTGTTGTCGACCACCAAAATTTGCAGAACATTAACAGAAGTTTAATGATCAAGAGAGGATCAGGAGGGTAATGAATCCTGTTATAGAAATGATATTTTCAGGTTTTTTTTATGATATATATATATTGGCGCAAAGATTGTGTTCTAATGAACACAACTTTTTTTTACCCAAAAAATAACACAATTTTTTCACATGTGATCTTGTTCGAGAAATATAAAAACAGGACCATTTAATAAGGTAGAACTACTCCGGCCCACAAACTGCCACATTATATAGTGAAGGACCCCCACCACAGACCAAAGAGGTAAATTCCTTTTTTATTTATAGGGGAGTGATCAAATTTTCTGTGATCGTGTGTGACGCACACCAGAGACTAACGTGGTCTGTTTTTTAACTTGTTGCCTCTTTTTGGACATCTACCTTTGGAAATGAACACTTTTTTAGACAATTATAACACTATTTATACCACGTGTCAGTTTATAGAGTGGTTACACTAATTTTGGTCACAAAAAATTTGCACGCTTCTTACAACTAATGGGCCTACCTACCAAAACCTTGACCCAAATATCATCTCAATAACCATCGTACATAGATTTATTTGTTTGTTATCATCACGAAGGATAAAACGATTGACTAAAGGATCCTATCAGACAAATGATCGTGTTTTTTTACGGGATAATTGAGGATCACAAACTGTAGCATTATAGTGCAAGACCCGTGGGAATGGTAGACTCTATTTGCCCTCAGGATTTGGTACGATCCCTAATGAACAACAAGGTCCGCCTAGTATCAGGGGTGGATACATCGGTACCGAAAAGTGAAAAGCACCCCCCAAAAAGTGTAATCACTTTTTCAGCTCTGATGTGTCCATTCTGTTGGTTCTTTAAGGGGTCACACCAAATCCAAAGTGCTCCATCTGATTGCTTTGCTTTTGTGACTTTATAGATCAATCACATAGATCCAAATCGTACTAATCATCTCTAGTTGAGATAGTTGTGATATGATATCTCTAAAGGAGAGGTCGGGGTTTCAAGTCCACTGGACAGCATCCATCCCCAATAATAAATTGGATTGATGCTTTGCCGACGGTAGATCCAAATCGTACTAATCATCTCTAGCTGAGATGGTTGTGATATGATATCTCTAAAGGAGAGGTCGGGGTTTCAAGTCCCCTGGATAGCATCCATCCCCAATAATAAATTGGATTGATGCTTTGCCGACGGTAGATCCAAATCGTACTAATCATCTCTAGTTGAGATGATTGTGATATGATATCTCTAAAGGAGAGGTCGGGGTTTCAAGTCCTTGGACAGCATCCATCCCCAATAATAAATTGAGCTGATGTTTTACCGACGGTGGTAAGGCGGTTTTGTCCTACGTGGCATCAAGTGCCTTAACCCAACGAAAAAAAAGGACAAATGTCTTGTCCACGATTTGGGGTTGATGTTTTGCTTGCCCCCTAGTGGTAGTACAGGTTTCAGGAAAAATAAAATAAAAAAAGTAGGTCCAATCGTCACCTTTCTAAATTTCGAAATTTAGCACGGGCACCATGTGTAACACCATGTGTAAGGCATTTACCGACATTAGCCCAAGAAGAAAGAGAGTGTCTCCGCTCCTCTTATCTTATGCTCCTCTCTGTCCCTTGTCTGGGGGTGGATACATCAATACCGACAAATGATTTTCGCTTTTTTGGGAGAGGGGGTGCATTTGACTTGTTGGTGAG
Organism: Platanus orientalis; assembly: GCA_025762735.1. NCBI lineage: Eukaryota > Viridiplantae > Streptophyta > Magnoliopsida > Proteales > Platanaceae > Platanus > Platanus orientalis. The sequence continues at coordinate 3,958 of JAOXJP010072591.1, forward strand.
AGCGGATTGTATCCGCTCCCCTTATCTTTTGCCCCTCTCTGCACCCTGTCAGGGGGAGGACACATCAGCACCGAGAAGTGAAATGCACCCTCCTAAAAAGTGAAAATCACTTGTTGGTGCTGATGTGCCCTCCCCTGACAGGGGGTAAAGAGGAGCAGAAGATAAGATGAGCGGATACAATCCACTCTCCTTGTATCAGCACCCTCCCCAGACGGGGTGCAGATACAATATTCTCTTAAGAAAAAAAGCAATGTCGCCTCAAACCAACATCACAAAAAGAAACAGAGCAATCAAAAAGAAAACTCACACGACCCACCGTATTTGACCTGTTCATGTATGACCTACCACCAAAAGTAAGAAAAATTGAACTTTAAACTGCATCTTTTGCGATTGGAAAATATTAAATCCAAGGAAACTTTTCGATAACTCAAGGAAAGATTCCTTTTTGAAGGCTTTTTTTGGTCATTTTATTGTATTAGGGTGGTTCTTTTAAGTGACAAAACCCCCTTAAGATAGCGAGCTTTTCTTGGGTTATCAAACCGTCTCCTTGAATTTTATATTTTTTTTTTCCAAAAGAAGTCCCATAAATTTAGGTTATATAGGCCAAGCATCACAACTTAGGGTTAAGTGATTGTTGATAAGGCTACAAATTGGGTCAGACTGCCCAGAAGCCCGATTTGTTTGGCTTGAATATGGGTTGCTTGACCAATTAATTTTGGTTTGGGTTGAGTTTGGGCCCAATTTTAAGGCTCAAAATAATATTTGAGCCATGTTTCATCAGGCCTCATTCCAACTCGAAACCCATTATGGCATTGTCCAAGATACCGTATTTCTTAAAAATATGCCTAGCCCGAACTGAGGTTAAATTGTTACGAACTCAGTTTAAACACAGTATGAATTCGGCTCAAACTCAGTCTACTCTTAGCCTTAACTCAGCTTGAGCTCAGCCCGACTCAGTCCACAGGCCATTGAGTTTAAGCCAACCCAATCCTGGCCCGAAGCCCACTTTGTCAAATTGGGCTGAGTTCAGCCAAAGTTGCACAGGTTGAGTTTGGGCTTAGGCATGGTATGGGCTAGGTTACAATACTTTGGGCCAACCTGAGCCCACAGCCCATCCAGGCCCAACTAGCAGCCCAACTAGTTCAGCCAAGATTGAGTTTGGTAAATCCTTAAGTCACGTTTGGAAGCCACCAGTAATGTAATCATTTAATTTTAAATTCACAAGGCATTTGAAGCCATATTGTGATGGTTGAAAATGAACTTATTTAGAAATCATATTGATTTGTTAGGGCATGTTTGGCAGCCACCTATAATGTAATCATTTCATTTTAAATATCAAAGGCATTTATAGCCATAAGGTGATGGTTCAAAATGAACTCATTCAGATTTATATTGATTTGTTAACTAAAATAAAAAATGAAGTTATCTTAGGTTTTTTATAAAATTATATGTTTTATGTTATAATTCATATTTTGGTGATGAATGAAAATCAATCCATTAACAGATCAACATGAATCTAAATGAGTTCATAAATCTTAGTGGAGTGATTTTCTTTCGTCACCAAAATATGAATCAAAACATAAATCATTTCATTTTATAAAAAACAAAAGATGACCTCATTTCTAATTTTAGTCAACAAATCAAGTACAAATCTGAATGAGTTCATTTTGAACCATCACCATATGGCTACAGATGACATGGGAATTTAAAAGGAAATGATTTCATAATAGGTGGCAGCCAACATGCCCTAATGAGTTGAACTGAGCTTGAGCTTGGGAAATTCCAAATGATTCTCAGTTCAGCCTTACCCCTTCACAAGTCTTAAAGCTCAAGAGTGCTCAGCTTAACTAGCATACAACACGGTAGAACATACAAAATCCTGGACACTACAATTGCTCCCATTTCATATGGGAAATTTTTGTATGAACTCTTCGGATCATCTCCACAGTAGTGACACAATGTATACAAAGGGTGAATTAATAAGTATGCAGTACTTATTTATCATGTATTTATAATAATACCCTCCTTAAATTAGGGGTGGAAAGGTTTGACACAACCCATGAACCTGACACGAAATTAACGGGTTAGGGGGGTATACTATAATCGTGTTTCAGGTCAAAGCCTGTCATGCCCTGAAAACTAAAACCGCATTGGAGCCCTAGAGTTGGAGTGGACATTTATTCATTCATTCATAACCTGAGAACCACATTAGTGCATCCAAAACTCTCTTTTTTCCTCTATATATACGTAGCGGAAATTAAACTCCAACCATTCATTATTCAGTCACCAAAAGCATAATCTAACATTTCTAGTAAATTTGTATCCATTAATTAAAACTAAATGGATCTCAACTAAATTCTCCAAGTTATATAAATCCCTTAATGGGAATACATCCTATAAATAACTGAATGACATAATCCATAATAAATTCTCATCAACTAAATAAAGTCTCCAACCAAAAACTGAAATACTAAATAAAGTCTTTAAAATGCATAAATCAACTCCTCACAATTTCGTCACTCTAGCTCTTAAACATCCCCCAACTGCCTTTTTTTCCTATGACTTTAATTTGAAATTTTCTGTCAATTTGGATAATTTTGACAAGCTCGTAAATAAACATACAGAATACACAAAAAAGATAGGTCAAGCAGAGTATAGAAGATTTAAGACATTTGACAAAGCAACTTTTTACTAAATATGAAAGACATAAAACATAGCATGATATTAAATGCATTGTTGATCATTTAAAGTAGTTTCAAAACTAACATGGTTGTGCAACACATTTAGAAATCATCTTTACTCAACAATCTAACAAGTAGACTTATAATCATATGGTTCTTAATACATAACAAATCTTATGCTGAATTGAATTGAGACACATCTTTCAAATCCTACACATTAGGTCATTTCATACTTCTCTCAACACTTATTACAAATCCCTCGTATGAGGTACATTGAGTTTCACTTATTAATGTGACCTGGTAATTAGGTACCTGATCGCATCTATTAGGTGACTTGGTGAGGAGGTATTTGATCGCATTTATTTTACAACCCAATGAGAGGCACATTGTGTTCACCTATTAATGTGATCTGGTGGTTGGATACCCAATCACACCATTTATAAAGCTGGTGAATAGGTGCACATATTTTCATCTATTGATGTGACCCGATGATTGGGTATGTGATTGCACATTTACCATGGTGAGTAGAGTTATCAGATTATCCCCATGATGGTAAGAGACAACCTCAATTACAAAATAATAGCATATCTCTCAATTATCAACTTCTAAATTTCATAAGCATGGAAAACTTAAGTCTCAAAACACTTTTACGGCAAATATATCTCATACTATTTATACCCTTCCATATTTTGAAGGAAAGATAAATACAAATGCTTGACCATCTCTAAGGCATATATCTACATAATTATGGGGAAAAGATGAGAACGTTGTTTTTTAGAACAAATCTTTTTAACATAACTTAAAAAATAAAGCTTTTCTTTTGGAAATCAATTAAACCAAGTAAGGTTTTGATTCAAATCATGCATGGTATTTCTTCATAAAACCATCCCAAAACCAAATCGATTATTCTAGCAAGAGTAAGTTGATACTAACTACAAGATAAATTCAAAATATATTTTTTAAGAATTTACAAACATCAATTTCTAGGAAAACTAAGGCATCTAACTGAACAAAGATAGAATTGAGGAATTTGCCAATCAATCTGTGAAATACTTAATTGATGAATCCACAAGCGGACATAAAACAAGATTTTACTGTATAGATATTTACAAAACTTTATTTCTAAAAACAAAGATTCTAAGAACCTAAGAGCATAAAAGTGAAAGCACATTCTGTATGGTTATTTACAAAACATTTGTTCCTTGAAAAAGCAAAGATTCTAAGATCTTAAATGAAAACAATTGCATATCCAATATGATTACTTATCGATCCACAGAACTCTTCTTGAGAAAATCTCTTGTTACTCATTCGCACAAATCCCCAAGATACTCAAATCCCTTCTTCTAAAATTCAAATACACATAAAACTAATTAAGAATCATAGGCTAACATTGAATCTTAGATTAAAGAATCTAATTCTTACGAAAATCCTAAAATCTTTAGGTTTTTAATGCTTACCTTAAGCCTTATTTGTTACAAGGTAAACCATGAAAAAAGTAAAACCACCAAAAGAAAATGAGAGAAAGGGAAAGAAAAGAAAAGTCATTGGTTCATTTTCTTCTCTTCCTTTCCCCTCTTCTTCCTACCATTTTTTGTAGGAACATGTGAGTAAACAAATATATGAAGAAATGGGAAAACATGGAAAATGTTCAACATCCTAAATGGTTTTACCAAGTTTTCCCGTTTGGTATCCCCACACATCAGATAGCGTGAAGGTGGGAAAAAAGTACAATTTCCCTCCTTTTCCCATGGTTTACCTTGTAATAGACAGGGTCTTAGAGATACTCCTAAAACTTTCACTGTTCTTCGTCTCCATCTTTTCTCTTCCTTTCTTAGCATTAATTAAGTTTAAAATGAAACCCTAAAGATCCTTATATAGCTAGGGTAGAGTCCTACCTGAGTTGGGATCTAATTTTGTGGAAAATCGTGGATCAAAATTCTTATTTTATGTTTTTACCCCGTTGGATATGTTCGTCCATTCTCGGATCGGTCCAAGGGCTTTCTATCCTTTTGTTTTTGATTTCCCGAGACCACTCGGATCAGTCTGGCGTCTCCCTTGAATCAATCAGAGTCCTTTCTATTTTCAATCTTTGGGTTTTAGAGACCATTTGGATCAGTTTAGGTAAGGTCATATTGGTCTAATTTCTCCATATTGAGATTTTTGGCTCTTTTATTTTGGTTTTCTCCATTTCTAATACATATACATTTATGGGGTCTAATTTAACATAGATTAGGTGTTAAGAGGTATGTGGGGTGTTACAAAGCTGGTTGACCCACTTTGACACAATTAATAAATGGGTTGTTTTCAGGTTGGCACGTATACCCTTAACACGACATGACATGAACACAACCTGCCAACACGAATTTCCACCCCTAGTCACATAACCCATGAATCCAACACGAACCGACACAAAAATTAGTGGGTTGGGGTTTACTATAATCATGTTTTTGGTCAAAGTGAATCAACTCATTGTGACACAATTAATAAATGGGATGTGTTTAGGTTGACCCATATAGTTGTACACCCTTAGTTTGACATGACATGAACCCAACCTGTCAACACGAATTGCCATACCTACCTTAGATCCATATATATTGACCAAAAGACCCTTTGTCATACATTGTGTCAAGCAGTTATTGGTACTGGCATGTGATATCAGACAATTCAAACGGGAGATGATTCATACCCCTTGGGGAAAGTTTGGTTAGAAATCAATGGGGAAAAACATCAAAAAATTAATTAAAATTGTACGTTTTCCCTCTTTGAATCTTACATAGGTATTTGGTTAAAAATGAAGTTAAATCTCAATTTTTGGGCTTCCCATGTTAGATTTTCCAAAGCATGATTATAGCTACAAGCAAAATCCGACTAAATTAATGGGATTTTGTAAGGAAAATAAAGTATGATCTCTCTCTCTCTCTCTCTCTCTCTGTCTCTCTCTCCCCTTTTCCTTCAATTAATTTTCAACTTAAATTATAGGAGAAAAACATAATTTAACTTCACTTTCAATCTACTTTTACTTCACTTTGTTTCACTTCACTTCACACTTTTTATCGTTTAACTTCACTTCATCTTTTTCATTTAAATTGATATTTATATTTGATTAATTTAAAATCAGATTTTTTTTTTTTTTTAAACGAATGAATTTTTTATCGAGTCAGATACATATAAGTTTATATTTGTATCCATTAAGTTAGTGGAATAATGGATACAAATACAGATATATATTCCATTACAAAATTTCATAAAGTTAAAGTTAATATATTCGTATTTATTAGGTTATGCAATGGGTTATAATTAATGTTAAAAGTATTTATATACCCTACTGTAATTTAAAATAGCCTACGATATCATGTATAAACTCACAATATTAAAATATAACTATTAATATAAATCTCAGATCGTATTTATATATATAATAGAATATATTTTATATGAACCAATATCTAATAAAATTTGCACCCCTACCTGTAGAGATTGGTGGAGAACGCACACCAAGACCAGTCAAATAAAGTGTATCTCATTGAATATTAGTTATTAAATAGTTAATATTAAATTTAATATTAAATTTAAGCTGACTTACGTGGCAGATAGCGACAAGTGACGTCTCAATGACGTTATCAGCCTCTGACACCTCGCCAGCTCATTTTGGATAAGGAATATCTCCTATGATTTTCTAAACTCCTCCTCAAGATTTACTAATTTTGTCATATAGAAGGTGTGGATTGGATTCAGATCCAACGGTTCTAAATGCTGTTTGATCATCCCCACCAAATCTTTTGTTTTAGAATCTATACTATTATATACACCAAAAGTAACATGAAGGTCCATGAGAGTTTGACACGTGTACATGCTTACCTTTTTCTTTATTAATTTTAATATTTTTTTAATTTTAAACTTACACCAACGTCTCCAGCTCTTCCTCTACCAAAACCTATCCCTTCCTGAAAGAACGTCTCCAAAATTCTCATCTTTCATCTTTCCTATTTAAAGTTTGGATTTCTCTTCCTTATCCCAAAATCTCTCAATCTCGAAACTCAACTCCAAAATTTTTTTTTCTTCACGTCTCTCACTCGTCATCTCTTTATTTCTCACGGACTCACGTTCGCCTTTTCTTCCTTCAGCATATCCTCTGATTACTTCGTTCAGCATCTCTGGTTAATTGGCTTTTGGGTTTCAGAATATTCTATTGCAGGCATCGAAGGTAAGAAAATCCCCAAATTCTTTATGTTTGATCTTGATTCCTATCTGGGTTTTCCTAGTTTAGCTTCCGTTAATGGTAGACCCTCGTTTCACTTTTGTTCTTCGATTTTTATGCTTTGAGAAAAAATTTATGTGGCTTTGATTCTATATTCCTCTATTAAACGTTTTATGGAGAACTGCTCTAGGATCCTATGGGAGGCAGTAATGTAATCTACACCTTATCCACAGTTTCTGAACTCGAGGCCTGCCCAAATATTGTTCTATATGGCTAATGTTGCCACTTTTTCTTTTCTGTTTGACTTTAAGAAGATGGGTATCATGGTTTTCTTAAAAAACCAAAATTTCCCCTTTCTTTCAGTAATCATATCTCAGTGAACGTGATATTTGGTATCTGATGATGATTTTATTTTTTATAGTATAGGAAATCAGGTTGATGCCCATAATTGTTGTTCTGGTGATACTTTTTCCCCCCTCCCCTTTTGTTGGTATTTCCAAACTCCCCAAAAAGGGCCTTTAAATGGTTATATTATTTTTTTTGGTTGTAACTAATGTTTCTATTTCACAATATACTGTTTTGGTGATCTCTGTTATTTTTTCTATGAAGGTCTCTGGAGTTCCTTTGCATGAGATACGAAAAAATGAAGGCTGGGGAGTTCTTATTACTGATTCTTTGTTTGAATGTGGTTTGATTTGCAGTTGTAAGTAATTGGTAGCTGACTTTGGTTTTTCTACTTCTCTGATTTTCTTCTATTAATTAATAGCCCTTATGGTATTTGTTTTAATGTCTGTTGCATGCAGGTTGCCTCAGGTCCACCGACTTGCCCTGCTGATCTTGACAGCGAATGCGGTGGCAGTGATTTGGGTGAATGGGAAGGGGAATTCTTCCCTGACATTCCCAAAATTAAGTATGAGGTAAGAGTCTTAAACTATGTTTACTGGGAAAAATTAAAGCTTAAGGCTAGATTAAGTTGTCAAAAATCAGACAATAATGCCTCCCCTGCCCTTAAATATATAGTTTCTTTGTCTATGAAATTTTTATGGCTCAAAAGTATTGTCTTTCTTTTGTTTTTAGGGGCCTTCTAGCAAGAATCCACTAGCTTTTAGATGGTATAACCCTGAGGAAGAGATTCTTGGAAAGAAAATGAAGGTTGGTTACAATTTTCTCTTCCATTCGAATTTGAACCGTAATTATTTGTATCTGACAAAATAACTTAAAAACCATAGGATTGGCTGAGATTCAGTGTTGCATTCTGGCACACATTTCGTGGAACAGGAGCTGATCCGTTTGGTGCACCTACGAAGCTTTGGCCATGGGAGGATGGTACTAACTCATTGGCGATGGCCAAAAGAAGAAGTAAGATGAAGCTCTTCAACTATTGCACTCTTTATTCATTATTACCAACTCCCATGTCAATGGTGCTTTTGTTTCTTTTCATGATCACAGTGAGAGCCAACTTTGAATTTATAAAAAAGCTTGGAGTTGATAGGTGGTGCTTCCATGATAGGGATATTGCTCCAGATGGTAATACCCTAGAGGTGAGTCAGTGTCAGTCATCACATGTAAACTTTTTAGAAAGGTCTGAATAGAGTTTATGGGTATGTGTAAGGTTTCTTTTGTTGAATATGTTGCTTTGGTTAAGTCCTAGCACTAAGTTACTAACTTGGACTAAATTATTATTTGACATTTGTAATGAAAACTATGTAATTATTTGTATCCATTGTATCTTCCCTTGGTAAAGATGTTATTCTACAGAATAATTTTGTGTGTTGCTTTGCTTGTGGTGAACTAATTCATTAGAGTATGCCATGTTTGTACCAGGAATCTAATGCAAATTTGGACGAAGTGGTAGCTCTTGCAAAAGAGCTTCAGGTAATGATATATTGATGAACTGGCAAATTTCCTAGTCTCAATGATAGTATCTCAATGTCTATCATATACATGTGATAGTATATCAATGTCTATCATATACATGTAGAATATATATCACAGTTTTTCTTTTCCGCTCACCTTGTTAATTCCTGTAATAAGGTCATTATCTCTACTCGAGATGTTTTGAGCCCGTCTTCTAAGGCATAAATTTCTAGATGCTTCATCTTCTTCTTTTATATGCAAATATGTAAGTGGCTTAATATTTTTTTTTGTGTAAAAACTCTTTTGAATCTTAATAATACAAGTGTTCTTTGGAAAATAAATTATGAATGAAGAAACTTTCATAATTTAGGCAAATCTAGGTTTCTTTTTTCGGAGGAAGAGTAGGTGTTTACCCTTTATAATAGTTTTACTGGGGTTTATCGACCCTCTCAAAGAGTTCAGAGGTACTATAGGTAGTGCCCTTCACTTTGAGGGTGCTGATCAAGCATTCTTAGGTATTTTTCAAGAAGAATAAGGAATTGGGATTTTGTAATGAACAGCATAACACGTCTTCTTTATTAGGGATCTGGATTTATCCTTCCAACAAGCATCTTCTGACATTGTAGCCATAGCTTGGGATAAGGCTTTGTTGATTAATTAATTAATTGATATTTCTCTCATTTAGTGAAACTTTCATGGTTGTACAGGGGTCTAAAATCCGTCCTTTGTGGGGTACGGCTCAGTTGTTCTTGCATCCACGCTACATGCATGGAGCTGCTACTAGGTAGGTTCTTTATTACACCTTTTAGTACTACCTTTTCTTTCATATTCTTAACCTAGACAACATACTTACGTTGAGAAACTTTGTTTACAGCTCTGATGTAGGTGTATATGCATATGCCGCAGCTCAAGTCAAGAAAGCCATGGACGTAGGTTGCCTTTTATATGTATTTCATAATTTTGACCCTGCATGTTTGTTTATGCTAAGTGTTTTGTTCATATTTGTTCAGGTTACACATTATCTGGGAGGTGAAAATTATGTTTTCTGGGGTGGTCGGGAAGGTTATCAGACTCTATTAAACACAGATATGGAAAGAGAACTTGATCACTTGGTAAGAGCATATCACCTTGTCTTTAGCATATTAATTGCCACCATAATTTTCATTATACTTCATGTCAATTCCATGAAAACTTTTACACCATGTGGGTACCATGAGTATGTTATTTTAGTCTTAGCATATTTTTTCTATGCTTTTAATTGTGGCATAATATCAGAGTATGCTTGTTTATTTATTGAATTTGAATAAGTCCTTTTTGTTTTTCACAGGCAAGATTTCTTGAAGCCGCCGTAGCCTATAAGAAAAAGATTGGGTTCACTGGTACTTTGTGTTTAAAACACTACATTGCCATAGATATGTAGATTAGTTGTGTAACTTTATAGAAGGAAATTGAGAAAAAACTATAGTAGAATAAATCAGTTGACTAACCGATGGTATTGTTTGACTAGATTATATCAATTGGGTCTTATATTTCTTCTATCTTAGTTTTCTCTGTCATTTTTCCACCAAATTCTTTTTGCCTTTTTCCTTTCTTTAAGTTTGATTGAACTTTTTCTTCTTCTTTTATTTTTATTTTTATTTTTCAGGGCCTCTACTGATTGAACCCAAGCCCCAAGAACCTACAAAACACCAGTACGCTTTCTATTTGATTTTTTGGAACTGATAAATTCTAGTAATGTTTATGAGTCTAAATCTGATTTTGTTATGGTGTTATTTCAGGTATGATTGGGATGCTGCAACCACAGCTAGTTTTCTACGAAAATATGGCCTTTCATGTAATCCCCAATGTTTCTACTTTATTTCTATTGGTTGCATTTGTCAATGATTAATATTTTGCATGTATTTCTCTTTAGGATCTTACTGAATCTATAAACTTGACATCTGATTTGAAGGGTAGACTTTTTGTAACTATGCACTTGCTATTACTTCAACCGAGTTACTCCAGATTGTGTTCTTGTAATTTTATGTTATTAAATGAAATACTTCAATTATTTTATATTATTGAACTACAAAATTGGGCTTTTAAATCCATGGGTTAATGTATTCTCATCTACAGGTTCTAAAACAACATCTTGAATATTTCAGCTTCACATCTTACTGAAACTATATAGTTGATGCATAGCTCAACCAGTTAGAGTTATTTGTAACTATGTACTTGCTTTTATTTGGCTAGAATTGATTTGTTCAGGTAATTTTATGTTATTAGATGAAATTCTTTAATTATTTTATTTTATTAATCTACAAAATTGAATATTTGAATGGGTTATTGTATTCTCATCTAGGACCTATTACAATATTCTGAATATTGGCTATTTTCAAACTGTTGTTTCTGAGCCCATGTTAGATGTATTAAAAGTGAGGATCAAAGAGTCCTAGTAAAGGATGAAGAGATTAAAGAAAGGTGGAGGACCTACTTTCAAAAATTGTTAAATGAGGATCATGTAGGGAATGTCGGTTTAGGAATCGGCAAAGTAAGAGAGAGTAGAGATCATAGAT
>JAOXJP010072612.1:0-15248 GCA_025762735.1 Platanus orientalis
CTAACCGTTTATAACGGATATTTTTATAAATGGACCGGATAAGCTTATTTCGGATACGACGCAGACCGGAACACGATAATTTTTCGGATAACTTGTAGCCCTACTTATATGAACAATCACATATTGATGTCTCCAGACACCTCTGTACATTTTCCCATGAAAGACTTCGATTTTTCGCAACGATTATATTTTTCACAATACAATCATTTCGATCGATCGAGCCTATTTCAATCAATTGAAATGGTTGAATCAATTAAAACATCATTTCAATCGATCTGATAGAATGTTGATTTATCACTGACACTTTTGATCAATCAAAAACCCTTCGATCGATCGAACCTATAAAAATTCAATATTTTGAATCTTCAATACAACAATCTTCACGAATAACAATTTAGGATCCAAAGCAAATGTTCTGTGATAAAAATGCCTCCCTAGTGCATGTGGTGAATTATAAACAGACATGTGGTGTTCTGGGGGTAAAAGGGTCCAAAAAAGTGTTCAGTTGAAAAAGTAGGTGGTCAGTAAAAGACATCAAACTCAAAAACACATCATGTGTCAATCAATGGCATGCTTTTAGAGGTCTGTCTCAAAACAGACAATCATTCTCCTTTAGGATCACATTCCACTTCCTGAACAGATGAATTTCCTTACAGCATCTTAGATCATCCAGAGACCTCTGGTTTCAGCATATGCTATAAAAGTGGCTAAAGCCAGACACCAGATTGCCTTGTTATACTGACAAGATGGTACACACATAATTATCATTCCTTATTATTGAGTAATTCATGCAAAGATGATGCTTTTGCTCCATCACTTTCTGGGTTTCTATATTACACGGGCGTCAACAGACTACTTAAAGAATGACTCGAATGGATAATGTGTCTTAGTAGTAATTACTACTCAGAATTCAACATGAACAACCTCAGGAATAGTACTATGCCCAGCACTCTTACTAATCCCCCTTTCCTCCATCTTCTTTCTCGCACTTAAAGCCTCTGGCCATTGGCCCATTGAGGCATAGATGTTCGAAAGGAGCACATAAACTCCTGATTCATTGGTTTTCAACTCATCAATCCTCTCCATCACCTTCTCTGCCAATTTGAAATCACTCCTAATTTTGCAACCTCCAAGCAAAGCTCCCCAAACAGCAATATCAGGCTCAAAAGGCATCTCCCTCACAAGCAACAATGCTTCTTCAAGCTGACCATTTCGACCAAGCAAATCAACCAAACACCCATAATGTTCGAGCTTCGGATTCATCCCAAAATCTCTCTTCATACTATAAAATATCTGGTGGCCTTCTTCTACTAAACCTCCATGACTACAAGCAAACAAAGCATTAGTAAACGTGAAGTCATTTGGCTTCAATCCCTTTCTTTGCAACATAAAGAAAATTTTGATGGCATCTTCTGTCCGTCCATGAATAGCTAGTGATTTTATCATAACATTCCAACAGAAGACGTCTTTCTTACCAATTTTAATGAAAATTTTAAAAGCTCTTTCAACATCTCCACATTTAGCATACATTTCCATAAGAGCAGTCCCTACTATAACTCCTAAATTAGACCAATCTTTTATAAGATAAAAATGTACCCACTTTCCAAAGTCTAGAGCTCCGAAGTGGGAGCAAGCAGACAAAGCAGAAACAAAAGTAAATCCATCCATTTTCACACCTTCGGAGTGCATCTGGACGAAGAGATCCAATGCTTCCCGGAATTTTCCATGCCGGGTGTAATTCGAAATCATGGAATTCCATGAAATCACATTTCTTTCAGGCATATTCTGAAATAATCCTCTTGCCGTATTAAGGTCTCCTGAACTGGCAAATGCTCCAACCATAGAAGTCCATGACACAACATTCTTCTCTGGCATCCGCTCAAACAAATCTCTCGCCTTTTCTACATCCCCAACTTTGGCATAACCTGAAACCATTGAATTCCAAGAAACCGAATCTCTTTCAGGCATTTCGTCAAACATTCTCCTTGCACGGTCAACATCGCCAAGATTCACATACGCAGATATCATTCTATTCCACAAGTCTATGGGTTTATGAAGCATATCATCAAAAACCTTCTGTGTATCTCTCAGTTTTACATTTTCCATCATAACTGACTCAGAAAAACAACGAGCACTTTCTGTCTTCATGTAGAGATTCAAAAGCGAATTGGCGATGGAAGAAACCAGCCCAAATCCCAATTTTATAATCTGACAATGAACTTTCTTGCCTTCTACATGCTTTCCCATCTCGGCATACGAGTTTAAGACATATGGGTATGTAAAATTGTTGGGTATCGGTCCTCTTTGAGTCATTTTATCATACATAGAGATGCATTTCTCGTAGGGGCCATGGTAAGCATAGCCTCTGATCATGGCGTTCCAAAGGAAGATCTCTGTATAGAATATCTCATCCATTTGAGAACAGAGAAGCTCGGAGTACTCCATCCCTCCAAATTCGGTGCTCCTTCGGAGGAATTTTAAGGAGATTTCAACGTTTTGGTTGAGGGAAGTTGTGATGATGAAGGCATGGATCTGCTTCAGCTGTTTGAAGGTGCATTGTTGTAAGAGATAAGAAATTTTGGGTAGTATGAAAGCAGACATATATAACGAATGAAGACTCTTTTCTTCTCAGACCAGATCCAGTTATAAACCATTCGGTGGGGTAAAACACGGCCCAAAGTCAATGGTGGGCTTCAACAAACCCTGTTAGAGTATCATAAAACTTACTAGATCTGGGGTGGTCAAATGGGCCAGATTGCAAAATGTTGGATGACCTCCACTATCAAAACTCAAAACTCTCGGATCTAATTATAAACCCTTTGGTGGGCCAAAACACGGTCCAAAGTTTATATTGGGCTTCAAAAAACCCTGTTAGAGCATCATAAAACTTGATTAGATATAGATCTACCCAAATGGGCCAGATCTCAAAATGTTGGATGACCTCTCTCTCTCTCTCTCTCTGTGGGTGTATGTTGTGAGGGTTCATCATCTCCGGTATGAACAGAGAGAAATCACACCAGTACCTACCAGCACGTGTCCCTTGACGAATTTGGAATGTCATCTCATAATGTCATTCTATTGCTCGTCAATCACCTCATGTGACCATTTCCAAGAGCTTGCAATAAAGCCATCCATGTTATGGCAGCTATAGCAGCAAAAAACAATCGCACTCATAGAATTCATAGAATGGTACAATATTCTCTCAAAGAAAATCCTCCGTTCTTGTAATGGGCATTTGTAACATTGAGAAAGTTCAAGTTGAATGAAATTGAGCTCACGCACTTTACTAAAAATAGAGGTACTTATTTACTGTGTATTTATTAATTCACCCTCGTTAATCTAGTTATAGGTGAACTTACTAAGACATCCTTTGCCAGGCATTGTGTCTTGCCTTGAATGGTAATAGCGGACTGGGAATGATCAAAACCCTTGCGAGCGTGTGAGCCTGAATGGGCATACGTGCTTTTGCATGGTTTTCCCAAATGGTTAAATACTAAATGTGTTTCGGGGTTTCTTGTAAACCTTATGTATTAGCCTCATATACTATATTTGTATCTATGTCAACTTCATACCCAATTTTCTTTATAACTTTATGTGTAAATGCATGTGTTGTACTTGTCAATTTCATGACAAAAAGGGTCTAAAGGGTATAATGAGTCTTATGTGATTTCTGTGGTATGTCTGAGTCATGTAAAGTATGTATATAAGTCTCAGTCTGGTATTGTTTGCAAGTGGAACATCACATGAAGCCGGCTATTGCTAAAGACTCCCAAGGACTCTAAACTCTGATAAGCTCATTCAAGCTCACATGTAAAAATATAGGTAAAAAGGTATTAGAACAAACCCGTGACCTAGATGTGGCTAGGATTCAACTTAATCGAGCTTAGATTTTTCTCTCTTAATTGGTAAAAAATTATTAAAATTAACATGCTTTTAAAGGTGCCAAAATGAACTTTAAAGGAAAAAAATTCTAGGCAAAAGAGCAGGAGGAGAATTTGGAAAAAATAGGGTGGATTGAGCTTCCTAAAATAGGCGGATTGATCCAAAACTTTCGGGCATGCTCATTGAGCAGGGCAGTGAGCACCTAGATTAGACTGCCCAAAACGGGCGAATTGATATGGTCTCTGGATCGGGCTGCATGTTTTGGGTGGATCAATTAGGCAGTGAGGAAATTTGTTCAAATTTGTATTGATCAGAGGCCAAGATTAAATGGTCATTGGGATTAGGGTTTTGCATGAAATTGACTCTATAAATTAACACATTATGTTACACAAAAACCCTAAGAAAGCTATGTAAAAAAAGTGGAAAAATACTAAATATCTTATGCAAGCTCTACTAAGTTTTCTCTCTAGTGTTATATTCACATCTTTAAGAGAGGAAGGATTAAATATCCCATACCTTGGAAAACTCTGAAGCTCTAAGAGTTGAGCCTAGAATTCTTGAATTAATTATCTATTCTTTGGGGAGATTTAGAAAAAGGGGCCGAACCATGTTGTCACATATGCCTATTGAGAGGCAATCAGTAAAAGATCATCTTTGATCACCTCGAATTCATCTTCAATTATTGGAGCTTTTGCCAAAGTCACCAAGAGCAATGCTTACCTCTACTTGAGCAACTAGAGGTGTTTATGTCTTCCGTTGGGGCCACTGAATGAATCAGACTTCCAACAAGTTGTTCTCATGGGTATAATAAGTCATTTTATTTTGTTATTTTTATCTATAATAAAAATACTCTAATAATAAATAAATAAAACAGCTTAATAAGGAGTTTTCAGAGCAGTGGACGTAGGTCAAGAAAATGACCAAACCACTTTAAAACATTGTGCATAGTGTGATTGCTTGCATTTTCAATGTCTAGTGCATCGATATATTTGTTGAACTTGATAGACCATAAAATTAATTAATTTATGGTAAATCAATCCCTTGCAATTAACTGAAATGGCTCTATGCATTGAATTAACTATTTTGTGAGCATATTAGTCAAAACCAATTTAAGTAAATTGCAATCTTCATTCCATTGATTAGATATATCACACAACTATTCCAAAAACAATATTCATCCATAATATATTTTGTAGTTGTTTAGTAATGTAAAATTAAAAAGGGTGACAATTGAAGTAATCAAAATATAAAATCTAGGGACATTCTAAAGCACCCCCTTTAAGAATTTCACTATGAATAATAATCCTTTAAAATTTTCATATCTTCGAATAAGGCTCTTTAATTTCGACCACATATCATAGGGCTATTGGTTGAAATTTTGCCACATATGAAAACAGACAAGACATTGAAATAGGTAGCCCAACTTATGGCCACAAATGCCTTGGGAATTTTAAATGAAATGATTTAATTAGAGGTGGCTGTCAAATACGGCCTAACACATAATGATACTGAAAACTAAGGATTCCCACTTGTTACATTTCATGAAAGATTGATAAATAATTATCCAATTATTGACATGTGAGTGTCATATATATATAAGCCTATTTCATTGCATCGTTATAGTGATAGAATTGTGTTTCAACTACTTATATGGAGATTTTATAATGAATATGATAATAAATCTTTGCATTGCACAAGTCAATATACCTAACCCCAAACTTGGCTAGTAAACTCAAGAACATGATTAGTACTTGTATTGGTTCATTAATAACTACCACTTGATAAGTTAATGTATATGTTTTTATTACCTATGAAAGTCGTAAATTTTATTTTAATCAACTACATAGCGGCGAAAGGAAATTCAGTTTTTTAACTACTTAGATCAACTTGAGTAATTAAAATTTTACACTAGAAATTTTTTAAATGAGTAAAACTCTTACTATAATTTGTGAGCTGGTGACTTCAACGTAGACAATGATGATATCAGGAGTTGAATTCCAGTGTTTTATTTACATTAAGGAGTGACATTTTGTTTTAAACTATGCAGTTGGGACGTGCTGTAATAGTTCACTTTGATGACATAGCAGTGACAGAGGCAAGTCATGTTATAATATTCCTAATGGCATTACAGATGAGTACTACTATAATGGGCATTCTTCGTTTTTGTACTTACTAGATATAATGTCATCTTTGGCACCTTAATCTTACTATAATTGTAACAGTTTATTGTAAAATGAACTTTTAACATAAGGTCATGATACAAAGTAATACTATTACACATTCTTAGAGAACCAAACTTTTGATAATTTTAATTCTCTAATGTTAGGCATTCTCTGAGCGTGTTGAAATAGAAATGGATTGAACCAGTCAGTGAAACTATATGAACATCTAGGACATTTATTTCTGCTTGTCAAAGTTATTAAACCTCAAAATATTGAAATTTGTTTAACTCGATCTTCTTTTTGCTAGCGTGACACCATTCATTTTATTATGTTTACATTTGACGAATTCATATATTATTTTTCATTGTTATTTATTACTACATTTTAAAATTTCATTTTTTTCAGCACCATGATTTAAAAGAGATTAATGAAAAATAAGTACTATACATGCTGTTAAACTCTCTCTCACCTTTATAACCCTTTCAAAAGGCCTTAGATAAAGTAATTAACCGTCTCTCCTAAAACCCTAAGGTTATAGGAGAGGTTAGAGTTAATATACTTAATATATTTCAACATTCTCCTTGCTCAGGAGGAACAATCATGAACAATGAACATGGGAGAGCTAGGTGTGAGTCCTTAGAACGTGCATACATATGCATAGAGAATCCGGGAGAATAATTGCCTCCACGGGGAGATTTGAACTATCAACCTAAAACCTGCTTTGATACCGTCTTAAATAAAGTGATTAACCGTCTCTTGTCAAACCCTAAGGTTGTAGGAAATGTTAAGAGTTAATATACTTGACATATTTCAACAAAAGGCCTTTGAGATCGATTGTAGTAGGATAACAATCAAAGAATGTTCTAACTCGATGCCTATGGCTCTAGATAGTCCTCATTGTCGTAATCTTTCTAACTTTGTTAACCATTTATATATTGAGTTTCTCTAGTAAGCCATTAATCCCAAAAGATAAACATGATTAGCAGTTGATTTACTGTATGGTGTATTTTTATGATGTGATGGTGTCTATGTAAAGCTTCGTATTGCTCCTCCATTTTTTACTCGTATAAGCATTTTTGTCATTTTCCTTCAAGTTAAAACGTATCTCTTTATCCATGCTGTTTACACTGCAGATGAGTGTCACTTGATCAGTTAATTGGCCCAACAACCCTCTTCAGTATTTTAGCTATGAATGTCTTGACTTCTTAATAATATTTCTCCCATATTAGTAAATAATATATTTTGGATACGTAACCATGGATCAATAAGGTTTAAGACACGTTTCGCTGTCCAACTAATGGGAGAGCTTAAGTCCTTATAATTTTAATGATCCATCTCTATCTTGCTCAATATTTTTATAATTTTTGGTTGTTGGGTAAGCAAGGAGTGTAGTTAATGATATTTAATAGAGAACAAAGGTTTTGGAAACAGATATTAGATGTGTGTTTGGGTTAGGGAGCATGCCGAAGATCTTCAATTAATGGAATGAATATGAAACAGGAAATGCCAACATAGAAGTATTATTTTATTTTATTAAAAACAAAACAAAAATTTTCTTTCGAATATTAATTAATATCAAATCAAGATATTGAAATCTTCGATCTCTGTTGTTCTTGAAGCACCACATTGCATCACATAATTATGCCTATAGAAAGAATGAGGGAACATACTGAAGAAAAAAATTAATTAAGAAAACAAAAAAGGAATTAGTTGGTTGAGTGGTATTTCATAGTTTATTTCTAATTATTTTTTTGTGTGTGGAATGAAGTGAGGTTAAACCATGTTTTAAAGGGTTGGAGCCACTAGATACGGTGGTTAGGAGCTGCCATCGAAACCATGGACTTTATCTAAGCTTACTCACCAGATTGTGATTAGTAAGAAACTTTTTTCGGTGTTTGTTGGGTTAATGTCTTGTATTCAACCTGAGATATAACCCAGGATGATGATCCAAAAAATCCGAATATGACCCGAAAAATTGGTGAATGTGAGCAAAGCGAAATTTTTTATGATCCATTTTGTATCCGCTTTGGGTTTCAGGTCCGACTCTCACAGATTAGGGTTTTGGGATTTATATTTTGGGATTTTCTCGATTTCTGTACTGTTGCACTGTTCATTGTAATATCTGTTCTTTGATCATAGTGAAATCTCATCTCCTTTTTCACCCGTGGATGTAGGCTTCAAGCCGAACCACATAAACCGTCTTGCTCTTGTGGTGTGATTGTTTTCTGTTTTATTTTCTCTCTTCTTCTTTGTTGCATAAGATCATGGATCTAGGTTTCCGCATAACAGTGTTATTATTCTAAGTCACTCGGTCATAGTGAGTTATGGTGTTCAACACAAATGTGAACGTGTAGGCTTGTATAGCGCGAGTTGTTATACTTGATAAACTTCGTTCATATAATCTTCTTCTCGAGTTACTGTCAGAATGTAGTTCTTGTGTCACTGGCAAAAGATAATTAATTAGAGCAATCCATGGAGCATTACTACGTGTAATAATTAAAGAAAAGAGAGTATTCATACAAATAAATTATTAACAAATCGTGTTATGAAAATAAAAAACTTTTGACTCGATAGGATTTCTGTCGGGTAATGTAAATCGGGTGATTTTATTATTATTATTTTTTTTTGTGTTTGAGACAAGAGATAAGACAAAACTAATCATAGATATAAAATTTGTGATATTATTCATATAATAGTGTAAATTAAGAAGAAAAATAAACACAATATCTGACACTACTAACAACAAAATGTATAAAAAGTTTTATAGATGACTGACCAAGAAAGGGGAAAAAATGTTCTACTCCCGAACTGTATACCTTTCTTTTACTGTTTTAACCCTATGCATCCCGGCCTTTGTATCTGGGAACATGAACAAAAAAATCACAAAAAGACAACCCCCTGTTAAAAGACATTGCCCCCTTTCTTTGGTGGTTGCAACATTGCACTCATGGAGAAAGGTCTATATCGTGGTGTTGCAGGTCCCGCTCTATGATGTGACAGTTAGCAGGCTTATGTAGGATTATCAAAAAATTAAAAATAAAAATTGAAGGCAATGTAGCTCAATTTCTAGCAAAAATAAAATGTAATTAATTTTTTTTTATTATAAAAAATGGTCATTAATTTATACTCTCACGGGTTTTCCTGATTTGTAAAAATTTTGTTAACAAAGGAGATCTATTTAATGGGGTTCTTTTAAAAAGAAATTTGTCGAAATTATTGTTGTCGTTAGAAGCTTCAAAACTTCTTTATCTAATGCAATAGATGGCTATATGAAAAGACAAGTGGATTAATTCCCTAGTTTTAGTTAATTTTGATGAATCTTCAACTTATTTATCTAATTATATTATTGATGGTGGAGAATAAAATCCCCCCCAAAAAAGAGAGAGTGGATTGTATCCGCTCCTCTTAACTCACGCTCCTCTCTGCCCCATGTTAGGGGGATTGGTTTATGAACGCTTCCGTTAACAAACGTTCACTGCTGCACACTGTCAGGGGTGGACACATCAGCGTTGAAAAGTGATTTTCACTTTTTTTGGGGGGCACATATTCACTTTTCAGCGCTGATGTGTCCACCACCTGTCAAGAAGCAGTGGTTAGCATTAGTTAAGGTGAGCATTTTTTATCCATTCACTGTCCAACTGCTCAAAAATAAATATAGCACTAAATTTGTAGCTGGATTCCGCACGGATTTGGTGCACCCCTTAATTAATGCCTAACATCCACCCATATGCAAGGGCACATTGAAAAAATGATTTACAGTTGTTTTCTTCGGGGTGGGGGGTGATTGGGCGCACCACTAAATACCCAAGGATGGCCAATATATAGGGGTAGATGCCGAAAGTGAAAGTCAATCAACCCCAAAGTGTAAATCATTTTTTCGATGTCATGTGTCTGCCCCTACTAATAGGTGGACGTTAGGTGTTCATTAAGGGGCACCAAATCCGCACAGCAGGTCGAACGATCCTACAGTAAATTTCAATAAATTTCTATCAACTACTTACTATAAAGAGAATCAAATTGGGTGATGACTTGAAACCGATGACAGACGAGGTCATTTTCAAAGACGTCAGAAGATGAGTGAGTTTATCTTGATTTTTTCGAACCATGGGATGTCTCTTCAGTGTTTGTAAATGCTTTCACGCAGGTTTATCAAAGGGCCACGGAGGTAACCTACTTGGTTAACATCTTGTTCAAAGTAACATTTGTCCTATATGTCAACTTGAATCTGAAACAGTTTGGCACTGTTAAATAGTGTATTCTGTGGCCATGGCTTCGTCTTTGGTGCGTTTCCTCATTGTCCATGCGTCCCACCCTAGACAGCGATTGCGCTTGTTTGCAAGTTGGTTAAAGATTTCATTAAATGATATCCTCAAGATAAAGCATTCAAAAGTCATTGCCTAAAAGTTATAAAAAAAAAAATTATAATTGATGTGAAAAGGACATTGCAAGACCTCAAGAAAATTGTCCACCCCCCACCCCCTAGCCCAAAGAATACTGCCTTAAAAATTAATTTTGACGGTGCATGTGTTGTTGTTTAAGAAATTGTAAATGTGCATATATTAGAACAGTGGCACGAGATGGAAATGGCTACTTCATTTTGGCAAGAGTGGAGAGTCAGCCCTAAAGCTTCATCTTTGATTGCAAAGTACCAAGTGGCACTCCTAAACAATAATCTTGTTGTTTCTTTTATTATAGAAAGTGATGCTTTAAACATTATTCCTTAGCAGTAACCCTTCCAATGACCTAGTAAAAATTGATAACATTTTGAATGGTATTAGATCTATATCCAAATAGTTTGATGAAATAGTCTTCTCTCATATTTTTAGATCAGCTAATGAGGCAGCCCATGTTGTAGCCAAGTGTAGCTCCCACACTTTCATGATTAAGACTTGGACTCCTAGTCCCTCTTGCTGGCTAGTAGGGAGATGATTTAATATTCTCCCTATGGATGGGTTTATTTTGCTTTCCATCATTTTGGCTTTACTCCTAATTCAAACTCTTCTGTTTTGCAGGTAATGGGTTAGTGATGATTCTTTTATTGTCAATCGACCAACCAGCTTGCAAGGTCTTAGGCATTGTTATGAGAAGACCCTTTTGGGATACCCTCGTGCCTCAATGTCTGCACGCTACTGCATGAAATGAACATAATGATCCAGAATAGGATCAAACAGGCATTATGTAAGTACAATGCAAAATGAGGATCCACCTAGCAGAGAAGTCATCATGAATTATAAGTCTAACAATCCATCTCAATTTTTCTAAAATATATCTCATTGAGAGTTTTCCAATAGATCTATTTAACTCCTAATTAATGTGTATTTAACCAGCCTTTCCAAGAGCAACGGATGCAGTATCACCTCTCCCGGAGAGAGGCGTGTGGGTTCAAGACTTAGTGGTTGCATTCAACAATGATTGCACTGATGTTTCCACTCCTACAGTGCGCTGCCACCTCCATTTATGTTGCGACAGCATGCCCCTAATGGTCCTAATAGAAAATAAATAAATAAAATGTACTTATGAAATGAAGGCAGTTTATAAGGTTTGAAGTTTTCTGTGGACGTACATTTAATTTTGGGAGCTAAGATTAAAGGAATACCTTGAGATTATACTTGTAATTTTTGGAAATAGAAATATACAAGGACTATATCGACATTTTATAATTTGCAAAGGCAGTTCTATAGAAATTTACCACACACTAAAAAAACAAAGGAAGAATAAGTTTTTCTTTTCTTTTTTAAATCTTTTATCTTTTTTTAAAAAGGTCTTTTTTTTTTCTTTTTTATAAAGGACAAATGGAAACACTTCTATTTTAATTGGTATAGAAATTAAAATAGAAGTGTTTCATCTGTTGACAATTTTTTATGGGATTTGTAATGACATGGGTACCTTTATCTTAACCAATTTAAAACCTAATAAAATGGTATGGTCAATATTGATAAAATTAAATGCGTGGGCTTGGTTGTGCCACATCATTTGTTTCATTAATTAAATGGTTAGATTTATCAAAATAAGGGGCTAATAATAAGGTCCAAACTATCTTTTTCTTTTTTTTTTTTTTGGTAATTAGGTCCAGACTATCAAAACCAACAATTATTGAGGGTGGATTGTATCCGCTCCTCTCTGCCCCATGTCAGGGGGTAGGCACATCAGTGCCGACAAGTGATTTTCACTTTTTGGGAGGGTGCATTTCACTTGTCAGTGCTGATGTACCCGCCCCCTGACATGGAGCAGAGAGGAGCGTTTGATAAGAGGAGCGGATACAATCCACTCTCATTTCACACATGCAATCGTGTCAAATTGGGCAAGACTATGCCCAACTTGGAGTCTGTTTTTAGCACTAAAAATTAGGTGAGAACGAATCTTGTGAGAACTGTGAAAACGGCATCAGAGTACGGACACATCAGCGCCAAAAAGTGATAAGTGCCCACCAAAAAGTGCAAATCACTTTTTGGTACTGATGCGTCAGCCCCTCTGGTGCCATTTTCACGGTTCTCACGAGATTCGTTCTCACATAATCCAAGCCCCGTTTTTAGATTGTGTTTTCTAAGGATTATTTCCCTTATGATGCTTTGGTTAGTTTTAGTTAGGGCTGCAAGTTGAGCTGGACTAGGCCCACAAGGTTAGCTCATGGTATAAAAGCTGAGTCCTCATTCAGTTCAAGCCGAAACCCAAGCTGAATCAGTTGGACCAAAGTCAGCTTGGTATAATAATACATTTGATTTAGGCCTTGTTCTTGATGGTGCAAACTTAACAACATAGTTTTGGTTGAGCTGGACTCTTCGGGGTGAGCTAAGTCCTGACCGAACTTTGGCCGAATCTTACTTTGGTTCTGAAACTTAGGCCCAAACTAGAACCAGGTCACCCGAATTTTTGCTTTGATTGAGCCAAGTTTCAGCCTAGCCATGCCCAAAGCATCCAAGGAGCACTTTTTATCTTCTTCATAGACATCCTCATCAATTGGAGAATATTATGTCATAATTATAACTAGCTAGTGTGTGCTTTAACATCAAATGGTTTATTATTCTCATTTGCTTGAAGACAAGTAAAAAGACTATCGAGCGACTTTGGGATGCTCCCCAACTTAATTTGATAAAAAGTTTTTGCACTTTCTTAAGTTATAAAACTCATACGGATGAGCAGTCCCCAATTATTTATTTATTTATTTTTGATTCGACCACTCGGGCCAACATTACGTGACATTTTGCAAAGGCTGAATCATGGAACCCATACAGAATAGGAGAGGCAGGCAGCGACTCATGCCATGATCTTGTTCTCATGGCATAATGAGGTTCTCCATATACAAAAAAGCAAGTCCATGGATTGTAGGTCTTCAAATCAATTTGAACCTTGTTCCATCGATTTGTTGTTTCTAGAATTTTAAAGTTTAGACATGCTTTCCATAAAAGATGAAGACCTCCTGAAAGACCTTTCGAGTCAATCCCATGACTCCTCCATTAACTGCCAAATTTGAGTTTTTGTTGGGCCTAGTGGTAATTCTCTTTAGTCTTCAAAAAAAAATTATTTGTGGGTTATATAGGCAGACCAAAACCTTGAGTTGACGAACTGTCGAGAGGGACCCACAACTCCGACAGTTTCATGATAGTATAGCTATCAGGTTTCGCACAGCCACACTTTCATTAATATGGTTCATTTGGATATCAAGGAGGGCCTGTTGCAAGTGTGATGGAGTTAGGCCTATTTGATTATGAGCCGCCAAGTATGTTGATGGATTATGAAGGTCTCAATGGTTGGCCGAATCCATCAAAGAAGGGCTAAGATGCATGGAATGCCGATGGACGAGTCCATATGGGTGGAAATAGACTCTTTGTTTTGTTGTTATGGATGTTATAATCCAGGTGGATCGGTGATTTGGCTCGTTTGATACATGGGATTGAGAATGAGAAATTATAGTTGATCTTTTAGAATCAGTGGGTGGGTAAGGGGTATGTACCTGGCCCGCTTTGGTTAAGGTGTGTTGTTGTATCATCGATCATCAGAGTCATCATCTTTCCACGCCACTTACAAACTACATTCATATAAGAGTATTCATCAAGTTCAAACTCAAGGGAATGCTGATGTTCAAGTTGGTGGTAGGCTATCATTTTTTGATTTGCTATGGCCGCAACAAGAACCTCATGTTCATTGAGTGTCATTTGCTTGAGTGCTATGAATATGGTGACTGGCATTACTCCTTTGAGAAAAAGAAGAAATCTCTTGGGTAGTTGTGGTCTGGGTTGCAACTTCCATCATTGCTTGGGTTTGTGTCATGGATGTCGTAAGGCCCTGCTCACTCGGAGGAAAGTGAGCTGGGTTTGGGATTTGGGTATAAAGAATTTGGAGCAGCTGGTTAGAGCTGTTAAGCAATAGAGCTAGCCCAAGTCCAACAGTAGGGCCCATGATAAAGTTCCTGGGGCTACCTTCAATGGATACTAGGCCCGAGGCTAGGCCCAACTGGGGTTGGGCTACATCCCAGATATATGTTAAGTCCAAGGGCGATTCAACACTTTCAACCTCGAGCAGTATGTCTTGGTTTTGTGGGCCCAGCTTAAGGCCCGGTGGTGGTTGGTGTGTTTAACCCGAAGAGTCGATCAACGAGTTTGTCGCAGTTGACACTGTGTCAATAACTGAGGAGTGGAAGCTTTTTCACCAAACCTATTAGAAGAGGACTGTCGTGTAACATACGTTCCGGTTGATTACCAACCTGAACATTCGCTCTAGAGGAGGCTGTTGAAGTTTCAGTGGTTCCTATGGTAAAGGGGCAGTGAGGGTGCTTTCCTCTGGTATACCGTCCTGGTGAATCCTAAACAAACATTCACTCTCTGGAGGCTGTGAGACAATTTCCGTCTCTGGTGTTGTGGACATCGGCAGCGCACGCCCACTTCAGCCTCGTGGCTCTGGGGCGAAGGGAGGCACCTCCCCTTGGGGGAGGGGGAGGTGCTTATGGTTTGGAGTCGCCACCAACTCGGGGTTAATTGACTGAGTTGGACGTCGGTCCTTTTTTGGGAAAAGAGGGAAACTAGACTCGGAAGTCTAGGGTTTAACTCCTAGTACTAGTCTAAGTTTTTGAGATTAGGGTAAGCTGTTTGGTTGCATTTGGGGAAGGTGTTAGGCACCCAAAAAACCCACATTTTTAGGGCGGCTTCTCCCATTCATACAAGTTTTAAGTTTATGTTCATAATCATGCTTTGTTAATTGTGAATTTAA